>BDIP01000137.1:0-29384 GCA_003568945.1 Kipferlia bialata
GGGGGGGGGGGGGGGGGGGGGGGGGGGGGGGGGGGGGGGGGGGGGGGGGGGGCGCGAATAGAGAAATATTAGAGGCCATTGTCACTTCACAACTACAAATGGAGATATAGTGACGTGTATATGAGCATGCATACACCCACCTCAGTAGGGAGTGCTGGCCTATGGGTCTGTGGGGGCCTGCCTTGCTGGGTGCATAGAGACATGACGCATCAGGCCTCAGGGCACCCACCACCTGCTGGAGGTGGGCTATGCCCCCCTTGGTAGGGGAGGGCGTGGGGGCTAGGGGGGCGGGTAGGGAGGCAGCAAACCGCTGCAGCCCAGCGGTCGCACGGGCAGTATAGCTCTTGAGAGACCTTGGGTCAGTAGGGAGGGGGGGGGGGAGTAGAATGGTACTCTGGGATAAGCAATATACACGACTGTTGCCATTTGAGGATGTAGAGGAGCTGATGGCAGAGATGATCGATGACGCCTCCCTATGATACACACATATAGTACCCACCTCGCCTGGTCCATCACGGCCTGACTGACCATGTTGTGTGTGGGGTCGAAGAGGGCCTGGGACACCTTGGAGTATAGGGGCTGCTTCAGGGCATAGAGAACCAGCTGGGACGAGTCGAGCTCCTGCTCATTCCAGCTGAAGGTGACACCTAGGCTGTCGCATATCACAGGCCACGCCACAAACCGAAACAGGCCGCCACCCACCAGAGTGATGGCTAGTTCCTTCCCAGCAGTCCCCCTCGCCCATCGGGACTGGTATATGGGGGAGACGGGGGTCATTACTCACTCAGTGTCAACCGATGTGTATCCGTCAGTCCCAGTGTCTGCTCCAAGGGAGACTCTCCCTCTCTAAGAAGTCAGTGAGCCACCTGACTTGATACAATGATTCCTCTGTGTGTAGGACTACTGTGAAGAGCTTGGACAGCGTCACTGAATAGATATGAAGAAAGACCTCAGCGGACAGTCCTCAGCCACAATATCAACACAAACACAAAAGGGTTTAGACACCCCAGGACCCCGCCAGGGAGTCTTCTGCAGCCACTCTCTTTATAGACACCTGGAGAGAGAGAGAAATCATTCAGTAGACCCGCGCTGCGTCAGTAAGTATGCAGCGGTATCAGATAGGTGGGGTGTTGTGTCTGTGTATCCAGTGTTCTGCCCTGAATGAGTTAATATGTACCTCTCTCACTGTGTGCACTCTCTGCCACTGAACCCTGTTGACTGCTCACTGCCAGGCCTTCTCATTGGCGGCGGATCCTTTGGGAAGGTGTATAAGGGTCGGCTGAAGCAGACAGGACAGACTGTGGCTATCAAGGCTATCTCCAAGGTAGGTCTCTCGACCATACTCATCCATATGGTATATTGTATTCATTGTACTCCTATGGGCGAGAGACCCCAAGGCGGTTCGAGTACATTGAGTGCTGGGTCGCCAGTTAGCCACATTCCTTGTGTATCCCCCCCCCCCCCCCCCCCATTCCTCGCCTCGCTCTCCAACTCTTTCATTCCTTGCCCTCTTACACTCAGGTTGGAAAGAATGCCGAGTACATATCTGCTCTGCGTCGTGAGGTTGAGATCCTGCGAACTGTGGAGCACCCCAACATTGTACAGTATCTGGACACATTTGAGGTATAATGCATATATATACCCACTCATACCCCCTCCCTCCCTCTGCCTCTCCCCCTTCTAACCCCCAGGATGACACCACCATATACGTGGTGATGGAGTTCGCTGAGGGAGACCTAAAGGTACGTGACAGTTAGAGTATCAGTATCAACTTTAGTATACTGGGTCTATCTCACCTCCAGGAAGTGCTGGAGAATGACGCCTATCTCCCAGAGGCTGAGGTGCGGCACATAGCATACCAAGTGGCATCCGCCCTGCAGTACCTGCACAGGAAGAGGATTGTACACAGGTAATGGTGCTTAGAGTTGGTATACCAACGTCATACTGAACTTCAATAGGTCTCTTCTCACTCTAGAGACCTCAAGCCCCCCAATGTCCTCATCTGTGCCTGTCGCACAGTCAAGGTCTGCGACTTTGGGTTTGCAAGGTGAGTGCTGGTACGTAGTAGTGTGTGTTGGGATATGGGTCAGTGTATTTGAGGGAGGTTTACATTCTCTGCGTATTCTCTCTGTCTTTACACGATACCATATATGCTGCTGTGTTGTGTCTCATGCTCAGAGCCATGAGTGCCGAGACCACCGTTCTCCACAGCATCAAGGGTACCCCTCTATACATGGCCCCCGAGGTGTTGCAGGGCAAGGAGTACAACTACCGCTCTGACCTGTGGGGGTTGGGTGTGCTTCTCTATGAGCTGGCTCTGGGGAGGACTCCCTTCTCGTCCAAACACAACAACCTAGTGGCCCTGGCCAAGGCTATCATATCTGAGCCACATACATGGCCCATCAGTGGTCCAGGTGCCATGCTCTCTCTCTCTCTCTATATCTCTACATCTATATATGTATATACTCATATATATATATCCTTTGACCACCCCCAGAACTGTCCCGGGACTTCAAGGACCTAGTTGGCAAGCTGCTTCGTAAGAACCCTGCAGACAGGCTAGACTGGGACAGAGTGAAGAGCCACCCATTCCTCAGGGGGAGCACCTTTCTGGACCATGTCAACCCACACTCCCGGAGTAACACAGAGCCAGGTAGATACATACACATGTGGTACTCTTTTTGTAATATTTATGTTGATGTGTTGTATATATTGTAATATTTATGTTGATGTATTTGGATATCTGTGTTTCTGACCCTAGGCCATGGCCCCCTGCACGGTAGGTGGTACCGTGCCCTTCAGACCCAGAGACAGGACGACATCTTCCGGCAGAGGCAGAAGGAGAGGGAGAAGGAGAACGCCCAGCACGCCCGGCCCCTCTCTGCCCCCATAGCCCTAGGCAGTGGCAGGAGGGGGAGGGGTGTGAGTGGGACAGCGGCCATGTTCAGAGCAACCAGGTACGGGGGCATGCACTGTATTGCATGTGTCATTATATATTATATTATTTATTATAGGGATGTAGGTATGTTGATGGTGCCATGTGTTGACGTTCTTACCCCCAGGGACAGTACCACTGGCTTAGCTGCAGCAGGACAGGCCCAGTACCTACAGGGGAAGGAGAAGAGGGAGAGGTCTCCATCTGATGCAGAGAGAAGAGATGGCCAGCCCCTATCCAGTGTGACACCTCCCCATGAGACAGCCAGGTCAGGGCATATCTAAGAATACAGTTTTATAGTGGTGTCTGTATCATACAGTGTATGCCATGTTTACCCCCCCCCCCTCCCTGACCTCTAGGTTCCGTATGGATGCCGTGGGTGCCGTCCACCCTGGTGCCTGGGATATCCTGCTAGGGGCATTCCGGTCTGTGGCAGGGCAGGGCATGAGGGAGCACGAGGATGAGATCACCAGGTACTACTCGATGCACTGACATTTGTGGTTTGAAGTGCAGTATCAATATGTCATCTCATGCCCAGACTACTCAAGACCTTCCGTGAGTGCACTTCCTCCGAGCAGGTCCACTCTGCTGGCGTGGCCATTGCGTCCTCCCTGCCCACCCTCCGCACCTTGTGCCGCGTGCTGGTTCACTTCAGACCCTCTGACTACCGCCAGCCTGGTCCAGTCTCTGTCCTCATGATGCGTATACTGTGTGCCGCTCTTGGATGCACGATGGAGCCGACTGGATGCTGTGAGTTTCCCTTTGACGTTGCCTGTTCTGTCAAGCTTGGTATCGTGCCCACCTCCCGGTCTGACCCCCTCCTGGTCCCCGAGTCTTACTCGTGTCTCCTCAAGGCCCTCGACTCTGTGAGTGGAGTAGATGACATCCTCAACTCAGTCCGTGTCATGGTCATGGCGGCAGCTACCCAGATGGCACAGGCAAAGGGCGACATCCTGCACACATGGGTAGAGGTCACCACCCTCTCATTCTGTGCAGCGTCCGCTCTGGCATCCCTGGGTGTTCTCCTGCTACCTGCCCTCCAGCCCCAGATCGCTAACAACGCAAGGCATGTATAGCGGACACATTCTTTCTTCTCTATTTGTTCTATCTAACCGTTCAGAAGTCAGCCCAAGACGACTGATTTCCGTCGCCAGCATAGCAACGAGCAGTACCCTGGGTATGTGCGTATGAACCGGGTCATCAGCCACGACCAGCAGTACCTAGAACAGGAAGGGACCATGGGCGAGACCGTGACCACCATTGTGACCCATCTCAGGCGCATGTTCCTGCCCCTCTTCCCCCTGCTAGCCAAGGGAATGGCCTCCCTGGGGACCCCCCCTGCCCCCTCCTCCTACGCTAGAGAGGCATCGACACACAGCACATCTAGCAGGCGGGGCAGTGTGATTGAGCACCTGCAGGATGCGGCTGAGCCTGCACCCCCTCGACAGGAGAGAGACCACGTGGCAATGGCCAGACACATTGTGTCTAGACTGAGGGCAGACCTGCAAGAATCTGCCACGGAGCCAGGTCCTCTCAGTGCAGTAGCAGGGTCCCCCACTCGACCCTCTGCTACCCCCTTGGCCTCTGCCTCTAGAGAGTCCTCGACAGCCAGCCGACGCTTCTCCCACTCCCGCAGAGGGTCTGTTATGTCCACAGGAGGTGGTGAGAACCAACCCGAGGTTATCCTCAGCCCCCTGGCCCCTCCTAAGCCTGGCCTACACGCATATGCCCATGTGTCTGTGAGAACAGCCGCTATCTCCGCTCTCTCCTCTTGGCTGAGGGCGTGTACCGTCCTCACCCCCTTCTTAGCCTTGGTACCCCAAGGCGATGGTGACTATGGCTGTAGTGTGCCTGACGTGTTCCACTTCCCTTCCCCCTCCTCTACGGGCATGTCACCCCTCTTCGGCCTAGACCCCTCGGCGGCACCCCCTGTCGAGAGGTGGGACGTGGGAATGCCGCAGACGCTGCTAGTCCTGGGTGTGCTTACATTCGCAGACCCCCAGACAGGGTACAACCCTAGGCTACACGAGGAAGGCGAGGACAGTGAGAGTCAAGAGTCCAGCCTAGATGAGACCCCCCCTCAGTCACGTCACGACGACACCATCGACGGTATTCTAGCCTCCCACCTCGACCAGTACCCAGAGTGTCTGCACACACACGTCATGTCACTGCTGCGGTCTCTCCGTGTACTCTCTGTCAGCGTGCTCTCCTCCGTGCTCACCCCTCCCTACCTGACTCTCTTCCCCTCCCTCAGCGACTGCTTCATCGACTCCCTTCCTCTGTTGCAGACGGAGCATGCAGACCCTAGGTTCACTCTCAAGGCAGGCACCTCCCCCAGTACTAGGGTATCAGTCCCAGCTGCCTGTAGCATGAACACCAACCTGAATGCCAAGCGCTGCATTGCCACCCTCCCATTCCGTCTGGCAGCTGAGACTGGGAGCACTGCACTGGACAGAGGCTGGCTCAACTCTCTAGCAGAGATTGCCATTGTCGATACGGACAAGGAGGCAGACGAGGCCGGGGACCACGTGGATGACGAGAGAGAGATGATGGCCACCTTCCGCACAAGGCTGCTAGACCCGACGGAGGGGGCTCTGCGCCTAGACTGTGACAGGATCCTCCTGCATATGGCCACAGTGAGTGAGGACGTATCAGACGCCCTGTGTCAGCTGGACCTGGCCTCGCAGGCCTTCTCCTACCCCACAACAGTCGCCAGACACATCATTCTGTCCCTGTTTGTGTCAGGTCTCAATGTGGACCCCCTAAACGGTAGGGGTAGGACTGCTCGGGAGAGAGACATGCAGAGACGGAGAGGCTCTAGGGGTAGGCGCCGCAAGGGGTCTAGGGGAGGGGCCGCTGGAAGGGAGGCGTCCTGGCGGCGACTCGACCAGCCCCTACCTGACTCCCCTACCATGAGGGACCGCATCTACAAGTCACTGATGTGCTGCCATGCCGAGCTGGAGTTGAACCTGCTGACCCTGGCCTCTCTCATCGAGGCCCACCCCATAGGCGTCTTGTCCACCATGCACAGCTGCGACATGCTCAAGCCTCTGCTCATCCTATGTGTGCAGCTGCTCTCCGTGCCCGTCTTGCTGTCTGCCCAGGTGCGCAAGGACGCCAAGATTCCTGTCTCGCTCCCCTGTGCTGCGGCGCAGCTCCTCTGCAGCTGTGTTCCCTCTGCCACCCCCTGCGACTGGGTGTCAGACAGTGCCGCCAACAACGACGGCATGGTGTTCCTCGCCCAGGGTCAGCAGCCAGAAGGGTTCCCCCAGCCCTGCCAGACGTTGGTGTGCCGCACACACTCAAAGCGCATTCTGACGTCCATACAGAGCCTTGTGCTGCTGGAGAACCTAGACTGTGTCCCGGCAGACAGTGGGGCAGGGCGTCTACCCCACAGGGGTCTGCTAGACCCCCTGTACCGCCTTACCGACACCCTTCTGCACCAGATGCAGTCCTCACCTGCACATGCAGAGGAGGGGGAGGGAGAGGGGGAGGATGGCAAGGAGGGGTCACAGCCAGAGGGTGACTGGGAGAGTGGCTCGGAGAGTGAGGAGTCAGATGCCATTGAGCTGGCACAGGCCAAGCGGAAGCACCGGAGGACGCACAGCGAGACCCAGACCCTACCCATGCACAAGGGGTATAGTGCGGCAGAGGATAGGGAGGCAGAGAGGGACCAGATACCTGGGGACGGGTTCCTCACGGTGTCTGTCGTCAGTTCTCTCTTGCGGCTGGTCACTCAGATTGCTAGGCGCACACACAGAACAGAAGGTGGGTATTGTATCTGAAAATTCTTTGTCTTGTGCATAATCTCTCAATTTTGATTCACTATGTTACTACCTACCCACTCATTGGTACTTTCCTTACCTCAGGCTGTGGTCGTATGATCTCCCCGTCCACCTCCAAGCACATCCTCTCCCTGGCCAGTCTGGTGTCTGAGTACCCGATGTCATTCAGCAGGGAGGACTACATCATAGCGGCAGAGGCATACATATGCCTCGTCTCGGCATCTCACATGAGGGCCCTCCTCACCCATCCCGTCCTGCTGGGGGGTGGGGCGCAGCACTGCGAGAAGGTATCAGATGGGTTCTGATTTATATTCAATATACGGCTGTGCCAGTGTCACAACCTCCCATTGCCTCTCTGACTGTCAGGTCTTCAGCCAGAGCCTCTCCCAGCTGTACAGACTGCAACAGACAGTGGCAGTGGCAGCAGGCAACACTGATGCCGCCCGTGTGCTGTTGGTCAAGATGCACTCTGCAGGCCTTGCCGCCTCAGTGGTGCATGCCCTGCCCTATCTCTCTCCCTCTGCCGTGGAGCTAGGGGTGGCCACACTGTCTGAGGTCTGCATATCCAACGGAGACCGGGAGAGAGAGAGAGAGGACAGGCGCTGGCTGGGGTCTCTGGTACAGTGTGGGGCCATGTCTGCAGATGTGCTCCACTCACTACTGATAGCCAGTAGGGGTGGGGTGACAGAGGATATGCTCGCCATCCTTACACAGCTGTCGAGGGTCAGCAAGCAGTATGTCGAGGTGCGTATCTGAGTTCCATATATATATACCCCCCCATTCCCGCCTCACCCCAGGAGCTCCACCTCGGTCTCTCTGACCACGATGTCCTGCGTCTGCTGGGTGCCGAGGAGCCTAGGATAAGGGCCAAGGCAGCCAATCTGGTGGGTAACATCTGCAAGCACCAGGACTGCGTGGCCACGGAGCGTTTCCTCGACTCTTTCTTGTCGTTCGGAGTCATTGACGAACTGGTCACCCGGCTCAAGGATCCTGACCCGTCCGTCAGAAAGTTTGCCTGCTTTGCCTTGGGTGAGTGCAGAAGCTGTACTCAGTGCCATTTCTATTGTGTATATATATTAGATATAATATTACTTATATTCTTCACCCTCCCTTACACGCCAGGCAATGCCATCTTCCAGTCTGCCTCCATTGCACAGGGCATGGGCAAGGCTGTGACACCCCTGCTAGACCTATTGGCAGATGGGATGCCACGCACACAGGTGTGTGAGAATATATATATATATATATATATATATATATATGCTATACTATCGTGAATATGAGTAATGAGTCATGTTGTGGGTGATCTCCCCCTCCCTCTGACCCCAGGGCAATGCAGCTGGTGCACTAGGCAATCTAGTCCGGCATTGGCGCAAGACCCCCGATGACGTCCCTGCCATCCTTGATACCCTTCTCTCCCACAACACCCTGCTGCGCCTGTCTGACCTTCTCAAGCGCACCTCGGACCCCTCTATCCTGGGCACTGTCATCTTTGCACTCAGGAACATGGCCGTGTTCCCAGCTGCCCTGGACCAGATGCAGCGCTACAGCGTGCTCACCATGGTCGAGACAGTGGCTGCACGCACCACAGACGCAGGGGTGCAGGGGTGGGTCAACAGGTGGGTAGGGTGTGCCGAATCTATATATCTGTGTCTCTGCGTGTCTGACCCCCAGGTTCCGTAGCACTGTGGCCAAGGCAGAGGCAGGGGCAGGGGCTGCTGGGTCCACCCCTCAGACCCAGAGGGCACCCACCCCTAGACCCATGACCCCGGTCTAGAGGAAGTGGTGTATGGCATTCGTTCTTGTTTCGTGTTTAGTTGTCTTCCCTGAGGAGATGCGTGCTTTTATGTGTTTTCCGTTGCTTTGTTCAGTTTGTATTGTAACAATAAGTTTGTTTTCGGCAGAGTCAAACACAAATTAGATTCTGGTGTACGTGTATGTGCATGGGTTTGTGAGTTGTCACATTGTTAAGAACCAGTGGTCAAAATTGAACACTCTAAACTTGCAAAAACTTGTGGAAAGTAAGGGTCTAGCACACACCGTGTCCCGGATCAGTGAACCACGGATCTTCCTTCTGAGGAGTATATAGAAATGAAGTCCTTCGTGTTTAGCTCTGAGAGTGTGTGTGAGGGTCACCCAGACAAGGTCTGCGACCAGGTAAGGCCACCAGGATTCTTCTTATGGGCTGTATTCGAAGTATTTTCCTAATTCTAGGTTTCTGATGCCATTCTGGACGCTCTTCTTGCCCAGGACCCCAACGCTCGCGTAGCTGTGGAGACTGCAGTCAAGAACAACCACCTTGTTCTTCTTGGGGAGGTTTCTACCACTGCCCATGTGGACTATGAGGGTAAGAGGAAAAGATACGATTTCCCTTCCATGCACTATCACCTTTGTGACCAAGATTCTCTCCTCTTGCGGGTGTATACTCTCTACTTATGTCTTCTTACATCCAGCTATTGCCCGTGGAGTGGTTAAGTCCATCGGGTTTGTTTCCGAGGATGTGGGTATGGACTACAAGACCTGCCAGGTTGTGAACCTGATTGACAGGTGTGTGTCTGTCATATGTGGTGATGTATGTTATAGGTGACAGTGAAGTTGGTTGTGTTAGGGCGTGCAGGTTCTGACTGTATGTCTGTGACTCTCCCTTACCTTGCAGGCAGTCCCCAGACATTGCCCAGGCCGTTCACGTTGGCAAGGACCAGCTCGACATTGGAGCAGGAGACCAGGGCCTCATGTTCGGATACGCCACAGACGAGTCTGGTACGATACCCACGTGTTCTCATGTCATACAGTGTTACATAGAGTTTCTGCCTTTCTTTCTGTCTTTTGTATTGCTTACCCCCAGAGGAGTACATGCCAATCACCCACCTGATGGCCTGCAGGTAGGGACAGTGGTGATATTGTGTCAGACATATTGTGTAGGCCCTGTGTTCTTCACATCTCTTCTCTTCTTAGGTATACCGTCACTCCATCTTACCCAGACTCTCTGCTCGCCTTGAGCTGGTTAGGAAGAACGGTACCCTCAAGTACCTGAGGCCTGACGGAAAGACACAGGTATTGTAGTAGGTGGATCTCCCCCTTCCTCTCTCTTTAGCGTTTCTGACCCTCAGGTCTCTGTGGAGTACGAGCAGCTGGACTCTGGCAAGCTCAAGCCCACCCGCGTGCACACAGTTGTTGTGTCCACCCAGCACGACGACCTCATCGAGCTCGAGCGTCTGCGTGAGGTAATGGGAATACTCTTTTTACACTCACCGTTGAGGGAATGGGGACAGTACCTTGTGTATGTATTACTATCCTCTCTCTCACCTGTAGGACATCAAGGAGCACGTGATCGACCAGGTCATCCCCGCCTCTCTCGTCGATGACGAGACCATCTTCCACATCAACCCCTCCTCTAGGTTTGTGATTGGAGGCCCAGCCGGAGATGCCGGTCTGACAGGCCGCAAGATCATCGTGGACACATACGGTGGATGGGGTGCCCACGGAGGCGGCGCCTTCTCCGGCAAGGACTACACCAAGGTGGACCGGTCTGCCTCCTATGCATGCCGTGCCATTGCCAGGTCCCTGGTCTCAGCTGGTCTGTGCCACAGGGTGCTGGTCCAGGTGGGGGTGGATGTATGTGTGCTGTATATATATATGTATATATTGTGTATACCATACCCACAGGGTGCCGGTGCAGGTGGGGATGCGTATACAGGATGCATGGTATGCAGTATGTCACATATACCATACCCTCTGTACCACCCTGACCCCCAGGTGTCCTATGCCATCGGTGTTGCCAGGCCCCTTGCTGTGCACGTCGACTCCTATGGGTCAGGCAAGATGTGCGACAAGGACATCAAGCGGATAGTGGAGGACTCGTTCGACCTCAGGTATGCATGTGTTGCATATAGTGAATGATGTGTAAGGGTGTATATATACATATATGTACCCTTCACGTCTTGCCCCCTCACCCCCCAGGCCCGGTGCCATTGTGGACTGGCTTGATCTCAAGGCACCCAGGTACAGTGGTGGTCAGATTAGTGTGGAATAGTGGGTATATGTAGTACACACACATTTGTATAGGATGGTAGATGCATACAGTGAAGATAGAGCCTAGTCCCACCCCAGGTACCAGGGCACTGCTGTGCATGGCCACTTTGGAAGGTCCACCTCGGCCTTCTCCTGGGAGAGGGACTTCCCCCTCAAGAAGTAAGGGGGTGATACTGATACCGATGGGGTATACCACACAGACAACACGTCCGTGCTAGTGCCACGCTCCTGTGGTCCCGTTCTGTGTGGTTGTCCCCTCCCTATCCTCTCCTATCCTATCCTGTTTGGTGTCGCTCACTGTATGTATACCCCCATGTATACATGCAGGGAGTAGCGTTGTTGAGGTTCCTTTAGCTAGTGTGCCGGTGTGTGCCCTCAGCCTCTAGGGCATGTCACGGTCTCCAGTGCCTAGTGTATGTGTATACATGTACATATACCAGGCTTGTGTGCTGGACCCACCGACCACTGTCGATATATGTGTGACAGATCGTGTTTGTTGCCATAAATGCGTGTTTTCGTCAAGTATATTTATGTTTACCCGTAAGGCAAATGTCATTTCCTGTTGTCGACGGAGAAACTCCATCTATCCTGCACATCACAAGGGTCATCAGAGAGAGTCGTCCAGTGCCAGTGTCACTGAAACATGGCCACTATGCACGTTACATTGCACCTCTCGTCAAAAGAACAGGATGGCAGTTGTTCGCTCAGCATGTGTCGGGTCTTGGCAAGTTGCATCGCCGAAGTCCCGGTAAGTCACACATTGGTAGGATGGCCCTTAGGGTCACCCTACCCCTGGCATCATGACACACTTGAGGATCACCTGGGTGTGAATGACAGATCGAATGTCACTAGTACCCAGATGCTGTTTTCAATATTCAACAGTGGAGTCTATTGAATGGACATGTACCTTCTGACCCACTGACCTAGCTAGGGTTGGCTTGCGACATGTCGCAAGTCGGCCGACATTGTCGGTTGTTTTGAGGAGTCTCAGCAAGAGTTACTCCTGCTCAAGAGTGTCACCAATGGAGACTCACCGTTTACTCTTGGGAGACAAAATGTATTGTTCCAAGCGGGTACGGTCTTTGACAGGGCATGATCCAGATTGTCCTACACTATAGGGTGTAGGGTTGAACGTATGATTCCAACCATACAGAAATTCCTATAAGATACTGGCACAAGGCTAACACATTACACCAGTTTGCAATGACTAGCCTACACTCAGTACAACACGAGTAAATCACATTGGGAAAGGCACTCACATCACACATACATTCCACAACTTGGCCGTAGAAAAGAGAACACACACACACACACACACACACACGATTTCACACAATCACCAGGCCTGCTTGAGTCCGGCTGTACCTACTGGGCTCTCCCTTCCCAACAGTCTAGAGGAACCAGACAGGGTAACTGTAGGCGGGGTAGGGGCACGTCGCCTGGGGGAGTGGCGCGGGGACGGCTTGGATGTATCACGCTTGATATCCTGGTTCTCTCCATCGGTGTTCTTCCTAGCCCTCCTCTTCCTGCACTGTCTGAATACAATGCACCCAATGACAGACAGGAGTAGCAGACCCAGACATCCTACGCCAATGTAGAGGACCCTTGGGGTCAGGAAATGGACACAATATCATATATATAGATGGTCGTATAGACATTGCACATGTGAATACGTCATATATACCTCATCCAGTCGAATGTCTCGCTGTTCAGTTCCGCTGGATACCCCCCTATCAACAGGGCGTCTGTGCCCGTACTGAACTGGTCGGTGAAGGCATCGGTCAGGGACAGGACCTGGGGTGGGATGGATAGGATATGGGTATGGATATACTATATACAGTAGTTAGTGTGTGTAGTTAGTATGTATCGGTCAGGGACAGGACCCGGGGTTATTGTCAGAATATAAAAATAGTGACCAGCAAGGGTAACAGGTATTACAATCGGAAACGTTGGGGCATATATAGGGTGTAGATGGGAATGAATGCATTATGACCCTAGTGTACCTCAGGGGGGTTGAGCACCACATCCCATGCCAGTGGCTCATAGGTGTATGTCAGGCCATCCTCACTGAGGGTGCACTCTGTGCTGCTAGATAGGTAGGAGCTGTCAATGTAGGTCAGGCAGTCAGCAGTGTCGGAGGCCTTTACACGGTTGGCAGCATCTGAACTCTCTGTGACAGAGTCCACAGGTCTATCGAGTGAGACAGATAGAGACCTGCCCCTCTGGTCTAGATCAGAGTCAGACACCGATGGGAGCAGTACGATGCTGAGGTAGGCAGAGTAACCACAGGCACATATAGTCCAATCTTATGTGCTTTGTAATCCATTCAGGCATACCTAGGGTTGCCCAGTAGTGCCAGTGCACACGAGTTGACCATCAGGGTCTCTATGCTGTACTCTGAGTACCCAATCACCAGCCACTCGTCTTCATAACGTCTGAGACGTCAGTGAACGATGTAAACCAGTATCATTACTGTTGACAACCACACACTAAATACATATAGTACACACACTCCATACCTCAGGATGGGGTGTCCGTCCCGGGCATACATAGAGGCAGGGTAGTTGATGTCATCACTCTGGACCTGGTGGTTAGGTTGTTCTCAATGTAATAGATATGACTCAATACAAAGCGAACATCGTCCCCCACCTTCCAGTATCTGAAGTGTGCATTGGACAGGTGGCTGAAGACCCCAAAGAGAGGCAGACCAGGGTATGGACAGAGGGTGTCATGGGTGGTGAGAGAGGCACAGATGTTGTTGGTGGGGTTAATGGGGGACCTCCTGCCCAGCCCTGTGACGTATGTCATGGACTGGGGGTTGACCCCGTACTGCACATCCAATGCACTGTACATGGCAGAGGTCAGAGACGCCTCAAGGCTGGGGGTGAGGCAGGTGGTGGGTGATCCTTAAGTATATGTATACATGCACTATGCCCCACCTGGTCTGGGTGTCTGAGTCATACCCACAGAGAGGTAGGAGAGAGAGAGAGAGACGGAGGGCTAGGGAGTAGTGGGCACCATCGGAGAAGGAGCCCCAGCCTGGGTGAGGAGGGGTGAGTGGTAATTAGCAGAAACATCACACAATGATACCGGATATGTGTATCGATACGCAAACCCAGAGACTCATTCACCCGAAAGTACACCCACCTATGTTGCCAGGTAACTCCAGTCTGTCAGCGGTCTGGTAGGGATTGGTCTGCAGTCTGAGGGGTGAGATGACTACGGGTGTGTTAGTAGAATGCATACTCTACAAATAGAGAATATGGACATCAAGTCTGTGTATACATCCACCCCCCTACCTGCCCTGGAGTGTCTGGGCCCCACTGATCCAAGACTTGGCAATACTGGCCTGGGGTCAGAGCATGTAACGAGTATACATATATTCACACACGTATGTACCCCTACCTGCCTACCCGCGTCCACTCCGTCTACCCCAGCCTCCAGCATCAGATACTGCCACTCTGCGGCATCCACAAAGTTGGCCCAGTCATTGCCATAGCTAGGGTGAGGGGGGAGGCCTATGGACACATATTCATTCAGTGTGTCATAGACATAGAGAGAGAGAGAGAGAGATGCCGCACCCACTCATGGCACTGAACTCGTCGTAGTTGTCTGTGTAGTACTGCATGTAGACACTGTCCCCCGTGGCTCTGTATAGACACAGGGCTGCCAGCACCCTATTGTCCATGTCCTCACTGTCTGTGTATGTCCCACCCCCAGTGCCGGTGGGGTTGGTCTCAAAAGCTGGGTCAGAGGGTGTAGAGGCATCAGTAAGTATATGTCCAGTGATAGTATGCACTCGATATGTATATAAGTACCTGGGCTCTGTTCTCTACCCGTAAGCCACTCCCACCCGGCCAGGGCGGCAGTCAAATACCTGAATGTGAGGTACTAATAGTACAAATATTTCATGTATATTCACATATATCATTACGAATCATTATGTACCTCTCACTGAGAGTTGTATCCACCCCTGCCACCAGCCTAGCCATACTGGACAGGACTGCTACACCAGACGCCGTGTCATATGTGGACAGACCCACCAGCCATCGGTCACCTGGGGGAAGGGACGGAAGGGTGTGTGAGTAGGGATGAATCATTATTGTATTTAGGCACGTGTGTATGCATGGGGTTACCTGTAAAGTCCTGCGGGGGGTAGAAGAACCACGTGTCAGACACTAGCTTGTGGAACATGCCTTGGGGTCAGACAGAGGAATATGACAGAGGATAGAGGGTGCATCAGGTACATACACTCTCAAGTGTATCAGAGACAGCCACAAACCAATGTATACACGGTGCACCCACCTCCTTCATCCGTGACTGTAGATATGAGCCACTCTGTGCCGTACACTGCCTCCTGCACTATGTCGGGCAGGGTGGCTAGGAGGGGGTGGGAGGCTGGGGGTGAGGGGGTGGTATGGCACACAATAGTCACAGGCCACTATAGCCTTGCCTGACGGGGGTATCCTGTGTGCGTCTGTGGGGAATGCCGCATAGTCTGTGTCCAGTGCCTGCACTAGGTGCATGACAGTGGCAGCTAGGGTGGGAAGGTACTTGTTGTAGTCGCCTGTGATTAGAGAGAGGGAGTAATGGTAAACACATACGCCAGATCGGAGACTGGGGACAGGGGTAGAGTGATATAGAATACACACATGTAGATATACACCCACCCACCTGCGTCATGCCACCCCCCTGCATCCAGGGCCACATCTCCTGTCAGGCCAGTACTGGAGTGGTAGTGGGCTGTGGCGTCACTGGTCACATGGCAGCTGGGCCTGAGGTGGGAGGGTCCTATACTAGAACGACACTACAGTAATTACATTTGTGAACAAGATATATAGATATATATCTCGGAGAAGCAGTATGTACCTCGCATACTCGAGATCGGCATAAGGGGTCTGGATATTGCCATTTCCACACCGTTGGTAGAACATGGCTCTGGCTATCGTGTAGTATGGGAATGTCAGTGCCTGGCCAGACACGGACACGGGGACAGACCCCACACCCTCGACAGACAGGGTGTACTCACCGGCAGATAGGTGGGTCATGTCTATACCATATACATCCTCCCCGGCGGCATCCCACCCCTTGTAGAGTAGGGTGGCCACACCAGTGCCCCCCTCACTCAACACGGTGCCTGATGTACTGTCTGATATAGTGTAGGAGGGGGGGGAGTGGTATGCCTGGGTGGGGGTAGGGGGTGTGGTGGAGTGGAAGGGCACCACCCCAGCGAGAGAGGCAGAGAGGTGGGTGGAGGATGCAGTCGAGGGGCTGAAGGGCGACCAGAAGCCTATCCCACTCCCCTTGACCCATCCGTCCCATGTCACAGAGCCCTGGGGTGAGGATGGGGGTGGTGCTCAGAAGAAGTCACAAGTTCTAATGGAGGGAGTATCACTATCATAGTACGTTGCACGCACCTTGTTTGTTGAGAACACGACTGCCCTCGACGTGAGGTATGCCATGGCTGTGACCTCCAGTGCCGCATACCCCTCTGTCCCATACTCAGAGCCAAAGGCAGAGTCCAAGGGGACAGGGGAGACAAGGGAGACAGACCGGCCATAGGGGTCCATGGTGATGAGTCGCCCATCGGAACAGGCACCCAGTATACTGTAGTCTGGGGGTGAGGGGATCGGAAGAGAGTACATTTCCTCATTCATCTTGTGTATATACTCACCCATTCTGTCTGCCGCCCCTACCACAGTACAGTCTGAGGGGAGGTCTAGGTTGCCAAGGGCACCCTGAGGTGAGTATAGGGATGGAGGAGTATATCACAAATGACAATCTCATTCCGCATGTCGACATATACATATCTATACAAAACATCGACCCACCTTGTAATCGGCCAAGAGGACCCCATCTCCGTAGAATGCTGCCCTGTGCCCAGTGTATGCTATGCCTGTCACACTGACCCCCCCATCTACACCTGTGTCACCCGAGTGTATCTCTCTGTCATACTCTAGAGCAGGGTCCAGGAGGGATAGGACTGTGTCCCCAGACTCTATGTACCACAGGGACACATACTGCTCCTGCATGGTGCCCCCAACCGACATGTCACAGACAGAGTATACCTCGATGTAAGGTGTCACATGCGTGTATCCCACTGATGCAGCAGTGACTGTGGCCACACCAGATGCTGATGCTGCACTGGCTGTACAGGCAGGGGAGAGGTCGGTGATGACAGTGGAGTATGTGGACATGTCACTGTGTGGGTAGAGCCTAAGCTCCGACCCCACCACTATCCATAGGCCATGGGGTGTGATGGACAGAGAGGTGGGAGTGGTGAGGGAGGTCAGGACCTGCTCCACCACGGCTGATGTCCCTCCCTCGGTACCCACCAGTCTATACACTGCAGACTCTGTCCATGCATAGCAGAGGTCACTGCCAAAGGCCTCCATCCCTACGATAGCAGAGAGGGATGGTACCCCACTCTCACTGTCACACACAGATGCTAGGGTGACGCCTGACCCACCCTCCAGCACAGACCAGCAGTACACAGAGGCATCAGAGGGAGAGGGGTGGATGGAGTACAGGGTGGACCCAAAGTCACCTGGGGGTGGGTGACACACGCAACTGACAAGCAGTACTTGATATGTATAGATATATATATATGTCTCTAGTGACGTACCCACACTGTGTCCTATCCTGGCCTCCTTGGGGGCCTCTGCCACAGCCATGTAGCCTGAGAGGGGTTAGCGTGTGGATATATACCATATTACAGGCAAAGAGTATAACATATACATGAGTGTACCTATATGGTTGGCCTTGACGGCTATGGACTCTGCCGCTGGGTCATACTCTATGTCAATGGAGGCATCTACCATCACATTGCCTGGGGTGGGAGGGATTGATGGAGAGGGAACCAGTATACTCTTGCAGACTCATGGTGAAAGAAATACAATGTAAACTGCTGCCCCCCCGTACCTGACTCATCTGCCAGTCCTGACACCTCCAGGGAGTAGGACACATTGGGAGTGAGGGGAGAGGAGAGCAGCAGAGCCATCTCTGTACGGACCTGGCTGTCAGAGAGAGTCAACGGACAGAAGAGTCAACGGATAGAAGAATCAAAGGATAGGAGAGACTAAGTATGGGTAATATATGGGCATTGCATATTTACCACAACTATTCCCCACCTCGGCCTCATCGGAGTCTCCAAAGCCACTGAACCTCTCAGAGTATCCTGGGAATTAGAGTGTCACTCTGTACCAATATGAATGGAGCGGTGGCACCCTGGCTCTGTACATCCATGAGATAGTGTAATACACCCCCCCACCTCTCCTGGCCACAGCTATTGTCCCGTCAGGCCCTGTGACTGAGAATGACCCTGTCGTGTGTGCTGTCTCCACCGTCAACAGTTCGGACAGTGTCACCTGCAGCACCCTGTCAGACACGACAGAGACAGAGGAGATAGAGGGGGGGACTAGGTCTAGGACCTGGGGGTGAGGAGCAATACTGGAGTATACACTGGATAACCGCACACCCTCACCTCGATCTCCGCCAGAGACAGACTCTCACAGTTGTCCCAAGATCCAGCACTGTAGAAGCTGCACTCTGAGGTCAGTACATACGATAGAATGAGGGAAATTATCATGGAGAGAGGAGGATCTGTGTCTGTACCTGGTGCAATGTCTGTGAAGACTATCCACTCTGCGTTGCCTATACTCCAGGTGTCTGTGACAAGGTCTGACAGGGGTATGTGACACACAGTGTGGGTGTCGGTGGAGAGGTCAGACGAGACATAGTCCTTGAGGTATACCTCGTTACTGGCGCTGGGGTCAGGGGAAGGGGACATACATGGTATGACTATACATACATGTAGAGCGTCTCACCTGTCCCAAGTGGTGACCTTGGTCAGTATTCCGTCCCATGTGGCTGGCAAGGGGTTGAGGAAGGTCAGCCTAAGGGCCTGGTAGGAGGTCCAGTTACGCCTGCCCTGGGGAGTTAGGTCATTCCATAAGTATGAGTTACGTATGCACTTCATATCCCAAACTGGAAAGAACTCCTTATACTATTCACCCATGAGGGTGACATGTATGTACATATATACCTGGTTAGATGTGTACATCTGGACTGAGGACACGTGCCACAGGTCAGGGGCCAGCACTATCACCCTCTGGGAACCTGGGTCTGACACATCCACAATCTCCTCATACCCGTAGAAGACCTCCATACGGCCTGGGGTGGGAGTGATGAGGTAAAGAATGTGCATGAGTGTTAGATCGACTGCCAGCCCCAACCTGCTGAGTAGTCCACTGCGTATATGCTGTCAAACAGGGTGTCTGGGTAGGCGACATTGGAGGGGAAGAACCCTGAGTCATGGAGCTCCCACTCCCTGGGGGTGAAGGGGAAGACATGGTACAGTATACATGTACTAATGACAGAGTAGAGAGGATACTATTACATTCAGCACAATACAGTGTAATGGAGATAACAATATAGAGCACCCCCACTCACTCTGTGTAGTCCAGTATATATACTGCCCCCTCTGTCACAGCATAGTAGTCACCAGTGCCACTGACAGACAGGACATCATCAGTGGTGGGTAGGGCAATGGATACCCCTGTCTGGTCATCGGCGCTGAACAGGTAGCTAGACCCGCCAGCACCCACACACAGCACTGAGGGTGAGGGTATGTGTATGGGTCATTATAGGGATGTCCGTGTGTATAGTCATATGTTTAGTTATGTGTAAAGATTCATATATATATGTGTGGGTGGGTGCATCACCTGTTGCGTCCATGTAGTCCTCGGGCAGGGGGTCAGCCAGTGCCGCATACGCAGTGGATGTGTATCCCTTGGGTCCCACACTCATGTCTGCTATCTCCAGCCCAGTGTCAAACACCAAGATACCCTCCCCTGTCTCACTGTCACTTGCTGTGATGTCCAGGGTGTCTGACTCCAGGGTCAGTTGGTACACAGAGGTACCCTGGGAGGTGAGTCAAAGGGGGGGGGGGTGTATATACTGTGTACGATACATAGGGCATAGCACTCCCACCTGACTGTACACCACCGCACAGCTCTCCACATGCGTTAGGGACCCCATGTAGGCATACACACTGGACACAGCCCCGTCCACTATGCGCGTGGAGGTGTTGTTGGTACTGTCCACCAGATACAGACCCCCACCCCCAGCCGTCAGCACAGATGTCTCAGACCCACACCCAGTCACGTGGGTAGTGCTGTGCCTGGGTGTTATGGGGGACATATAGGGAGTATACATACACGGTGGGGGGATCGCCATAGGGATCAGACATTGAAGGAATAAGGACTCTGAAGTACTCAAGTACATAGACACGTCGGCTACAGAATACCCCACCTGCTCCCTGTATCCATCCAGTCTGCTGAGAACACCACTGTGTCGAAGCCAGAGTCAGGGGACACAGTCACCTGTTGGGTGTAAATAGGGATAGAGGGATAGTATTACGGATACGTGATGTCTCTATATACATAGTATATACCTTTAGCAAGTGGCCACACTCTGTCACTGCCACCAGGGTGTATGCATCGTACATCCACCCACTCACGAACTGGCACGTGTCGGTGTCTGTCTCATAGTCCCTCAGTGCATCTGACCCAGGCACCAGGGTGAACACATCGGTCACGGGGTTGTAGTGCCACACACCGGAGCCTGGGGTGGGGAATTGTTGCATATGCATCATACTCCTAAGGAAAACCCATGTCATACATATCATTTAGTGAAGATGTCATTATAGTATGTATAGATGGTGGATGGCTACCTAGGATGAAACGCTGCAGGTCCTGGGGACACACGGAGTGGGTACCAGGCCTGGAGTGAGAGATGGGTGTATCTGGTGGGACGACAGACCTAGGGGCAGCCACAGAACTGGGTCAGCCATGACACTACACACGCCCCACCTAATGCTTGTGCAGCTGTGCTCCGGCATGGGGACTATGCCCCTTAGGGGTAGGTCGGACAAGGCATCGTGATGTAAGGTCTGGGGGAGACGCGTGGCTACCCACTCTGACGGGTCAGGGGAAGAGCACTATTATGACCGTATCATACACACAAGTACATGTGTAAATGTAATACTCGGGACACCCACCTGGTTCCAAGTCCCCCTCATCTCTGGACACATGCATCTCTGTGACCCTGAGTGCCACACACGCAGAGGCAGGGGCCAAGGGATCAAGGAAGTCACCGGAGTATGTACACTCATCTCTAGGGGGTGAGGGAATAGGACACATAAGTTCAAGGGATTACTGATGTGACTCTAATCCACCCTATCACACTTGTCTACATACCCAGACCACAGGAGCCCTATCCACTCGACATCTGTCAGCCTCCACTCCTCGCCCCCAAAGAGAGAGAGGGACATGTATGCGGTGTGGTATGTGTACCCGTCTGTCGATACCGCAGTGTCAGAGGAGTATGCTGATAGGTCAGACACCTCCTCACTAGTGCCATCCCAGCGCTGGGGGGTAAGAGAGAGGGTAGAGTATAGAAGGTAGATGACAGAGATGGGAGACCAACTCCTTCCGAGGCATATGTGCTTGTGTATCCTAATAGTATAGTACTATCGCCACCTGCATCTTGACCCCGAGGTCAGAGGGACTCCGGTCAGAGTCTGAGGGAATACCAAAGGTGATGCTGAACCTGTAGGGTGAGGGAGCTATACATATGTGCTATATACATATATACTCTCACACAGAAGCCTCCAGAGTGTCCAGGAGAGAGATAAATCATATGGCAACACTCAGCTACCCCACCTTGTGAAGTCGGAGAGGTCCCTCCTAGACTCCCCATCCCCATAGAGCTTGTAGCTGCACCCATGCCTGGTGGTGAGATGGGGATGTAAATATGTGTACTAGCCAAATAGACTATGGGAATAGATACATACACCCCCATACCATGTGTCTGGGTGGAACTCGAGTGCGATGCCTGTCCCGTCGTCCCCTGTGCCTGTGACCTGGGGGTGGGGGTATAACAGGGAATACAATGCCACTCAACATATGAGTATAGAATCATATATACAGACAATAAATGTGTTCACATTCATATATATATGGAACACTCCACCCCTTCCTACCTGTGCCCCCTCCCACAGCTGTATGGGTGTGGTGAAGACTGAGTTGATGGACATAGATCGGTCGGTGCCTGGGGTCAGGGGGCATCATGGGTACATGTATGTGAACAGCACCATTATGCAGTATGGACAGGCAATAGAGACAATGTACATACACTGAATATACAACATGTGTCTATACCTGTGAACAGCACCCCCTCAGCCGATGATGTCAGATACACCTGGGGGTACTTGCCATTGTACTTGCTGAGGTGAGGGAGAGATAGTACGGAGGTATATGTCACACAAGCAAAAGAATCCTATGATGATAGAGTACAACCCCGTACCCGTATAGCAAGATGTCCTGCCCCCCGTCTACAGTCACTACTAGCTGGGCCAGGTTGCCATCAATGCCGGTGACCTAGGGGTGAGGCAGGGAAGTATCCAGCTCACACATAAACACACCAAGACTCCATCTAAAGGTAAATACACTATGGTAAGTATCCAAAACTCACCTCCTTGAACTGGGTCCCCTCCCCCAGGGGCAGTGTGAGGCCTGTGTCGCCTGTGTCTATCATGTCTGATGGGACAGCAGACACAGTGTGGGGGTCAGAGGAATCCCACTCTGGGGGTCAGACTTGTGATAGTCATTATACACTGGCACATACACTATACTGACCATACACATGAATTACACACAGAGGTAGTCAGACCTATGATGTATGTATGACTGTACACAAGTACGATTATACGCCAATATATACACCCCACCTATGATGTCTGTCTGTGTGAGTATGATGCAGTCTGAGCTGTGCCTGTAGTCCACTGGACTGCACCACACATCGGTGACAGGGCCTGAGGGGTCAGACGGACAGGTGTATACAGAGAGAGAGAGATGCAAATAGTACAAGAGTGAGTGACATCACAATACTTACCCAGGTCCTCAGGTATCTGGTACTGCACGTCACACTCAATCACACTGACACTCTCGACGCTATCATCCTCATCCTCCATGGTGCACTGTGACACTGTGTACACACCGGTGTCAGTATCCAGTGTGACCACCATAGTCTGGTACCCACCCATGGACACTAGGTGGGTGACAGAGGGGTAGGAGGCAGGGGTGGAGTCAGAGTCGGACTCACTGTCAGCCTCAGCCTCAGTCTCACCCTCTGTCTCTGTCTCTGTTTCTGTCTCTGTTTCTGTCTCTGCCTCTTCTGGTGTATATGGCGTGGCCTCTGGGACCAACCCACACACACACTCCACCCCCTTCTCAACCAGCTCTGCTATGAGTGTGCACTGGCAGTACACGCTGCTTGTCACCTCTGTGACCACAGTGGGTATGCCTGTCAGAGACTCAGTCTGGTCGGCCCAGAGGTGGATGCCGCCATAGCTGAGTGTGGGAACAGATTAGGGGGATACACCAATATACAATCCCACGTATACATGGCCGTACTGATACCTGATGTTTGACACCCCTTGCATGGTGTATGACACAGCAGACACAGATAGACCCTCTGCGTCCCCTGCCGCAGTGTACACAGGCAAGGGCAGGGACATGGGCACTAGGGACAGGGAGAAGGGGGTGTCCCCAGCCTCACTGTCTGACACTGCCTGACATATCTCTAGCAAGGCAGAGGATGTGTCACTGGACACACTCTCCCCCCCTGGCCCTGTCCCACTGACAGTGTCATCTACTATGGAGGCATAGTAGGAGCACACACCCTCAGTGGTGATGGGGGTGGTGGCTATGGACACCACGGACTGGGTCAGAGACATAGGGGGGTAAGGAAGAGAGACTGTATCTATATACATAGATATTCACCCACCTTTGGCAGAGTGTGTGTCTCCACCTCAGATGATATGGAGTCTATGCCAATGAGAGAGGTGCCTGGGTCAGAGGGAGAGAGAGAAGAGACAGAGAGTCAGAGAACGTATCTATACATACACACATACCCTTGACGAAGTAGAAGTGCCTCCTGTCGTCTGTCCTGATGAGGGTGTAGCCCCCCCCGTCAGTGGGTGCCTCACACACATAGTCCAGCCCAGCCCCCGTGTCCCTCAAGACATGGGTCCCAGACAGGGCAAGGGTGCCACATGGGTGAGGGGGGTATAGGGTATATATATGTATGCCGTATATTTAGAGAGTATTATGAATATATCGGTTGGTGCCATATACGTAAGATACATGGGATACGTGGAAGGATACGTAGATTATGCCGGAGGCGGTGGGAACGGAGACATATATCCAGCCAGAAAGCCAGGATACAATACTGTGACTTGGATAGAGATGGGATAAATCACAACCATGCGTATACACATGTAGACACATACCTAGCACCGCTGTCTCCGGTCCATACCACTGTGCATACTCGGCTGGCTGGGACCAGTCGTTGGATGCAAAGGCGCGAAGACCATAGCCTGATAGTCAGAATGGATGTCTCACAATCAAGAGGGTATACAACAGCTCCGATAGTACATGTATAGATATGTATGTGATACCCCCTGACCTTCGTCTCTGAGTACTGTGCCGTTGGATGCTGCCACAAACAGACTGGACAGAAGGGGGGAGGAGCCTGGGGGTGGGGGAGGGGGAGAAAGGGAGGGGTAGATACACCAATCAATCCATTCATTTCACTTGATATACATATATCATGGTACATGGTACTGGACATGTTCACCTGGGAAGACTTCCACAAGTATACTGCTGCAACCCATACTTCATTACATTGGAGAGGACAGTTACATAGAGGGATGACACGTAGTATTTGGACAGCCAACACCACCCCTGCTCCACCCTACCTCCGTCATACACCACGCTGTGGCATGAACCACAGGCTATGAGCCACGTCAGCAGTACCACCACCACCCAGGGCATGATGGGGTGGCAGGTGGAGAGAGGTATGGTGCCTCCAGGCAACCGGTGTCGTTCGTTGAACGCTCCATTCGACTTGACCCAACTTGGGTCAAGTCGTCCCAAGGTTTCGTCATATGCCTCTCTACCCCCACCCAGTGTGTCTATCCCCCTGATACCTACTCCCCACCCTCTCCACGTGTGTGAGGTGTCTGTGGGGCATGCTGTCACTCAGACTCCACACCGAGGACTACTACAGGGCGGGGCAGGATGCTAGGTGGGGGAGTTGTAGTGGTGAGATAATAGTGGGGAGAGAGGGGACGGAAAGGGGGGGGGGGGGGGGGGGGGGGGGTTTGTGAAAAAAAAAAAGAGAGGGGGGGGGGGGGGGGGGGGGGGGGGGGGGGGAGAGAGAGAATATACAATGCCATATACCTACAGATACCCCAACTTAATAACAGCAATCTCCCCCAGCCCCCCAGTAACACTGTCTAGTGTGACACAGAGGACAGTATCTCTCTTTCTCTCTCTCTATACATACAAATTTATACTACTACCATTACCTGCATATACCATCTATGTCAGCAATATCTCCCAGTCCTTGTGTGACACTGTTGAGTGTGTCACGTAGGAGAGACTCCAGGGTGGTCAGACCATCAAGGAGGGAGGAGTCCTCACTCCCACGCTGGGATTAGAATATGGACATGACTATTAAAGAAATACACTGAGGTGTAGGTACTATATGCTGTCTGATTACATGGAGAAGGGTAAGGGTATGTATGTAACTGATACTTGGTGGGCACTCCTGTCTGACTGCCTCACAGGCATGTATACTATATACCCATATATATATATATAGGTGTATATACCTGGTAATTAGACAGCACAGATGTCACTGCCTGTCTGACTGCCTCAGAGACATATATACATAGTAAAATACTTAATGCATATACTTATACATATACATTACACACATATACATACCTGATACTTGGACAGCACCACAGTGACTGCCTGTCTGACTGCCTCAGAGACACACATATACACACATACTATATTCATATATACAATTATAAATATATATATATATGTAACCCACCTGATACTTGGACAGCACCCCAGTCACTGCCTGTCAACTGTATTATACTATATATATATATATATATATATATAAACAGAAGTATACATATACTTATACATGCCTGATACTTAGAGAGTACCCCAGTCACTGCCTGTCTGACTGCCTCAGAGACCAAGGGGGTCACAAGGGACAGAGAGCCAAGCCTAAATGTGAGTGGGTAATTGTAAATACAGAGGAAGAAGTTAATAGAACCAAGCCTTGAAAAATGAGAAGAATGAAATATTGAATTAGTGTATTTAGATTATAGATATGAAAGTATACATGAAGAATAATGAATGAAGTGTAAGCATACATACCTAGCCAGCACCCCCAGTGGATGCACAATGCACTCTGAGTGTTGAACAGTCTCTCTCTCCCCCTCTCTCTCCCCCTCTGTATCGGAGCCATCATTGAGTGATGTTCCCCCTCTCTCTTCATCTGCATCTGACTCCTCAGCAGGTGATATGCTGTATCCAGCAAGAGAGGAGGGGGAGGGGGAAGGGGAGAGCGAGCGCTGGCTCCGTGCATCACTCTCTCCCTCACTCTCTCCCTCACTACTGCTACTCTCGCTATCACTCTCACTATCACTCTCGCTCTCACTATCGCTATCTGTGTCTGGGGCCAAGTCAACACCCTCAGCACAGGCAGAGAGGGTGGAGGTTAGGTATCTCTGGGGTAAGCATGAGAGAGAGGGAGAGAACACCAGGACACAGGCAGAATAGGTGGATACTAGACCCTGCTGATGGCAAGAGTGTATATACATAGAGAGAGAGAGAACCCCTCGGCACAAGCAGAGAGGGGGATATATACCGCTGAAGGTGAGAGTATATGTATAGAGAGAGACACATACAGACAGAGAGAGATAGCCATGTCAACACCTCAGCATAAGCAGAAAGGGTGGATATCTCTGGGGTAAGCATAAGAGAGAGAGAGAGAGAGATAGCCATGTCAACACTGTCAGCACCCACGTAGAGAGGACGGAAGTGTGTCAGTAACTGATAGTATACCAGTAACAGTTACTGCTTACCTTTATCATGTCTCTCCTGTTAGAGAATGCCTCACTGCCGTAGAATGCCCTGGTTAAGGCAAGGACACCCACAGGGACAGGGCCATCAGGAAGGGGGTAGGGGAAGGGGGTCACTACCTAGAGTTAGGGAATAGAGATATTGATATATAGATATAGATAATGGGGGAAAATAGCACATAATGGTGTAGGGCCACTAGGAAGGGGTAGGGGAAGGGATTGACAACCTACAGTTAGGGCATAGAGACGTACCAAGAGACATTGAGAGAGAGACAGAAATGGACTGAAGAGAGAGAGATAGAGAGAGAGTAGGATCAGGAAGGGAGTGACCTGATGAAAGAAGGTACATAGAAGAAGAATAGAGAAAGAGAGAGATGGAGAGAGAGAGATCGGATATATACGAGGAAGTCGTATACAACCTTGAGATGAGAAAACTAATTCAGAGACAGAGGCCGAGGGAGAGAATCGAGAGAGGCCGAGGAGAAACACTATCTGTTACTGTAATAGATAGGGGGACGGCATGGAGAGGGGGGGAGAGAGAGAGAGAGAAGGTAGACGGCATGGAGAGGGGGGAGAGAGAGAGAGAGAAGGTAGACAGCATGGAGAGGGGGGGGGAGAGAGAGAGAGAGAGAGAAGGGGGGCAGAGAGTGAGGGACATACATAGCACAGGGGGAGACACAGAGGAGAAACACAGGGGTATGCATACAGTATATATGGTAGTGACAGACAGGGATTGACTAGGGTACAGGGGGGGGGAGGGGGGGCTTCCACACCAATGTACACAGAGTACCATATAGTAAATACATATATTAGGGTGTGAAAATAGTATACATACACTATACATACCGGCCGTGTGAGTGTCATCAATACTATATAGCTACTATATATACTATTACAGTATATATATACATATATCATACCGGCCTAGTGAGTGTCATCAGTGCACTCCACAGGGCATCTNNNCATATATCATACCGGCCTAGTGAGTGTCATCAGTGCACTCCACAGGGCATCTGGGTCCATGGCCTACTCTCTCTCTCTCTCTCTCTCTCTCTCTCTCTGTTCCCCTCAAGCTGTTGTGTTAGCTCTGTCAGCTCTCTCTTCACCACACACTCCTTCTCTATGCGCTCCTTTACTGCCCCACTAGGTTAAGAGAGAGACACTAGGAGTCTTAAAGTGACTGCGTAGAAGGCACCGATGTCAAACCATTGAGGGACTCAACCCTTTTCAGCCCAATACTCAAAAACACTGACCAATTTATCCACATCTTCACAAGGATCGAGAAGTATCTATCTTCTAGAGCTATCTGAGCATGAATGAACGCCAGATGGAAGTACTCCGGAGGTGAGCCCGTAGCAATTGGTTGTGTGTACAATACATGTTTCACGTGTATTTCGTGCTCATGTATCGTATCAAACTGATACCAGATACGGCGATTCTCTGGGCGACCTCAATATTATATGTGAGTTCGACGATGCAGAGATTGCGGATGCCATAGCCGCTGAGGGGAGGTGAGATCAGTATCAACTTTTATATCTATATATATATATATATATATATATATATATATATATATGAATACTCACCCATGCATACTGATACTGATACTGATGCCATAGTCGCTCAGGAGAGGTGATATATCACGGATGTGATGGCTAGTATGGTGTGTATCAGTATCAGTACCATAAGTGACTATAGTAATAGATTCTCAGTATCAGTATCATTCATAACTCTTTCTCTCTCGATTATAACTCTCTCTATAGTAATATATACTGATCAGTAACAGTATTAGTGTCATATCTAGGTAAAAGTATTGTGATAATATCACCCCTGACCTACAGGCAGATGGAGCGGATGACAGCTGACTACTTAGCTGGTGGAACCTGTCTATCCAGGGAGCAGGAGGTAGTCTTATACATTATAGTATATACATCATATACAGAGGTAAGCATGGATACATTACAGTATTAATATTAACATCGCTAAAAAGAATAAGGCCCGCTACTATTGGATATGGTATATATATACTGTGTTGCTACTCTTGGTCGTCTCTATCCAGGGAGCAGGAGGTACCTGGTCTATTGAGTAGATCTAATTCAGAAGTGTCAACATATATATATATACATATATATATATATATACTCACCCATATATAGTATAATTATATACAGATCCCGTGACGGACTATTAGATATATATATACATATATATCTATTTCTAAATATGAATATATATATATATATATATATATCTATATTTAACACCAGGATGTGCTTCTCAGGATGCTGGACCCAACCCTCTCTGATGTACATAACTATACTGACACATGTTCATATATGGGATTATTGTATATAATGTAACTAGTGGAGCTGCCGCACATACGTGCGGCAACAAAAGGAACTAAGAGAACAGGGAGAAAGGTGAAGGAAGAACAGGAAGAATAGAACAACACTTGCAATGTTTGCTTGCTGATTGTAGCCCACAACTTATGGGTGAGTATTCCTCCAGTATACATGGTTGCCGTCGACACCGGCAACTTAATGGATCAACTGAACAGAAAGAAAGGGGAAGGATAAACAGAAAGGACACCACAACCAACACATACTATTAATAGGAG
>BDIP01000138.1:0-29287 GCA_003568945.1 Kipferlia bialata
CCTGTAGGTCCCCAAGTACATGTGTAGCTACCCCAGGGTGGGATAGGGACACAGGTCCAGAGGAGTGAGCAGTGCCTAGTGAGAGGGACGTGGTGGCATCAATGGAGAGAGTGTCTCCGGAGATAGGCACATCCACCGATAGGCTGTCAGTCTCCACTATGAAGCCAGCTCCAACAGAGAGAGACCCAGTAGTCACACTGTCTGCTGAGAGTGATGCACCACTAGCGTCAATGGTGGAAACACTCAGATCCAGTGTACCACCGGAGAGTACTGCTGAACCTTCATCCAGGGTGAGAGACGATACCCCCTTCTGGCTGGTCGTAGAAGCTAGGTATAGGGGGGCGTAGCTGTCACCTACAGTCCCTATGGTTACATAGGCTTGGTCCAAGGCTTTAAGGCTGCCCTCGGACATGGAAATGGGTCCACTGACAGCTATACCAGCGGGAGAGACAGAGAGAGAGGTATCCCCAGAGGAGAGCACAACCTCAGTATCCGCATCTAGAGTGGCTGTATCTGCAGACACGCTCACATCCTCTGCACTCTCTATGGAGAGAGTGGCATCAGAAGACACAGCGAGACCGGCACCCAATGGGGTACTGATAGATGTGACATGCAGTGACATGTCGCCGTCATCCTTCCAAGACACTTGGCCCTCACCATTGGTATACAGTACCTGATGGTTAGACTCAGACTCAATGTATGAACATATCCCCATATACTGACCCAACAGACATCTTACCTGCCCTGGCACCCCATCGACACTGGGTAGGGAATAAGTCCCTACGGTAAGGGTCGAAAATGACCCTGCAGCTGGCGTCGTTGCGCCAACAATAGTGTTGTCGATGGTGCCACTGGAAACGGTGGCCTCTCCCACTATAAGAGAGGGAGTAAAGACTGAGGCTGGGGATACTGCCATCCCAACTAGAGGGTCACTGCTGAATGATACAGTGTCAGCAGTGAATGTGAGGGCGCCCCCCTCCATACTAATAGCACATGTTGCTTGGGGGGTCTCCTTGGAATCTGAGGAGAATGCATTGGCACTCAGGGGAAACGAGTGGGGCCTCCCACTGCTACACCCGTTAGGTACAGAGTAAGAGGGAGACCCAAACTCCCCACCTGCAGCGGATGGCGCAGATCCAGAGTGCTCAGACACAACTCCCTCAACACCACAATCTGGTGCCATGCAGCCATGCGAGGCAGGAGGGGGAGGGGGAGCATTACCCATGGTGAAGGTAGGCGGTACCTCTATATCACTCCCCACACTCACACTACCTGTCTCACTGGATATAGTGTTGACAGTGACACCCGCAGCTGACATACTACCAGCCTCAATGGTATCGGCAGAGAGACCAGTGGTAACCACCTCCACTGTCTCCACCTTGGCAGCTGTGACATCCCTAGACGTCACTGTATCTGCAATGATATCACTCGCTGATACTCCAGACACCACCACATCACTACCCACTCTCAGCAGCACTATAGTGACCAGTGCACCGCAGAGGAGGGAGAGACAGAGCAGCAGCACTGCCACTAAGGTTAGCACCCTCATCGTGATAGGGGTGGCAGAGAGAGTGCCGCGCCTGGGTCTCTGTGGGGTGGCACGACTGCAGAGGCCCTTGAGACGGGACTCCTTGACAGGGGGGTCCAGAGAGAGACCCTTGCCGTGCACAGTAAAGTTGTCAGGCAGGACCTGGTGTCATTAAGATATGCATTACAGTATGAGTCACACTGAACCAGAACAGGTCAATGCAGCCAAAGTACAGTATTATACATACCTGTACTGCAGGCAGGCGTGGCAGCTTGGAAGGGGCAATGGGGGAGGGGGTGTCAGGTGCGATACCATTGATGGCATACATCCGTCCCTTTCCACTCTCCTTGCTACCCTTAGGACTACCTCCAGATGCAGTGGTGGTCTTGGTCTTGGCCCTCAGCTTGGCCAAGGCACCTATAGAGAGAGAGGGTCTCTCTGATGGACTGGATGTACTGGTCAAAGGGTTCAAGGGAGAGAGAGAGATGTCCGGAGGAGTGATGGACTGGTGCCTCTGGAGCACACTATTCACATTATCCCTAGGGATCAGGATGTGTACTACTAGCAACACGCGTATGTATTAGTACCACCCATATATCGCACACCCACACCTACTCCTACCACATACACAGTGTTAAGTCTAATATCATATATATATATACATGAATTAATTATATTGAATTAATTGAGTTAAATGAATTAATATATGTCCCACCTATCAGTCCCCGATGCAAAGTGGAAGCTGTACTTGGGCCTGTATCTATCCCTCACCCCATGGGTCTTGAGGTCCCTGGTACGGGCTATCCTAGCCTTCAAGGGTCAGATTGTATCTATATTATATCTGACAGTGATAGCAAGGGTCAGATACTGTAACAAGTGGTGTATGGTCAAACAAACGGAAACGTTCGATGAATTTGGCGCAACCGTATATTCATACATCTGTATCAGTGTGAGGATGTACAACCATACACTACCTTGTTAGGGTCGATAGGACATGAGAAACTGGTCCCGTCGGTGCGCAAGAGTACTAGTACAGAGAGAGACAGCTGTTCACCGACAGTAACGAGGTGAAATGTGCCCTTTGGGCCGGTGCTAGGGTAAAAGGGACTAACAGATACGATGAACGGTGGAGACGCCCCTTCTTGAACTATAGAGACAAGGTATTGTGTATATGGGCCCACCTAGTCCATGCTGTGGCACCCTCTACTAAGACCTCCACACCCACTCTTTCACAAGAGTAAAGGACTGAGGTGATGTCTGCATTGACAGATTGGACAGACGTTAAGGGACCATCCTAGGTATGAGACACACATATATACATACATAGGGTGTGTGTGTGGGGGGGGGGGGGATGAGAATGATATAGACATACATTAGTGTAAGTGGGACACTTGCTCGTGCCTGTAGGCGGCTGCAAGTGGGTATGTATATATCTAAACGGACTGACCCTCAGTGCAAGTGTCAGAGTCGATAATGGAATAGGAAGCAGAGGGAGAATACGCAGAGTATTGACTAGTATAGGGGAGTATTATATATCTCACCTCCTGGGTGGGAGCACTGTCCATCTCTAATCACTCTCCCCCCTCAGTGAATGGAGGCGGGTGCCCTTAGAGTCTAAGGCAGGCATGTATTTTTGTGTACCGCACCCCTTCGGGTACCAACTTTGGCCGATGGGTCCCAGTTTGGAGATGAAAGTGGTACCCGGGACCCGGGTCCCAGGTACCCACCCCCATATTACGGTCTAGGGAGTCCCCACAAACACAATACGCTGTTTAGAGCAATATGTGTACTTTGACAACGGTACCGGTATCGTATTAGGGCATGGTATGGCCTATAAGACCCTCAATTCAGCAATAATCACATCGAGTTTTGACCACTTCTTTCACGTCAAAACCTTGAAATACATACACACCCTTCCCATAGCTACGGATAGGTTGATCTATTAGTGTTCCCCGCTATTCATTCTTTGTAGTGTGCTCAAGGTTCTGAGTTTTTGCCTACACCCTTTTTCACATAGGTCGTAGCTATATACCCCAAATGACCTTTTTCGTGAAAAGTGCGTATTATTCCGTACTCGGTGGGTCCCATTCTGACTAAAATGTGGGTCCCGAAGTCATAAATATGGGGGCGGGTACCAAAAATTACATGCCTGGTCTAAGGCTTAGACTCTAGACCCAAGTACAGGACAAATGCAAAAAGGGTCCATCTAGGCAATCAAGGCAGACAATCCCTTATTGGCCGAGTCCTTACATATATGGATTCACTTCCACAGCACTAGCCAGGGATCTACCACCAAATTGGATGATGGTCAGTATACAGATCTGAGGAGTGAGACCGGAAGGATCTTCATTGAATGACCATTGCATTAATTATAGACTCTCTCTCGAACTGGTACTATACTATTACACATGTTGGTGGTTGGACATATATTGAAAGAAATGTCTATATATAAGTGTGAGTGTGGTAAACACAAATAGGATAGAGTCAGATTATCGTGAACATCAACCTAACCACACCTATACGAAGTGAGTGTTGTATCCTTGTATGGATAGTGGGGTATGCGATGTATCTAAGTGCATTGGGGTGATACATACATAGTGTCTGTAAATGCAAACTCATATATATATACAGACACAGACAGATCATTGCACTATCCCACACATATATGGTGTAACCAAGGTCACAGTACATTCAGGGAGGATGACACACGGTTCTGCTTGGTCCCATTCAAGCCCATGGTTGTAGAGATACTAAGGAGAGATGACCCTACCTCAGGGTTCTATTCCTCCATCCCGAGGTCCCACAGTCCTAGCTCAGAAGATGTCTTCACAATATAGTCATGTGCATACAGACTGTTCATTAAGAAAGGTATATCCACAAATCACCTCTCCTCCTACTGTAATTCTCAAACACGAATAGTGTTACAGTGTAACGTACACTGTGTTTATGTTTCCAGGGGTCCCAGGGCATACACACCATCTATACCCATACCTTTCCCATCTATATTCGGTCTATTGTCCATCCTTGGTCTGATCTTCAGGCCCAACGTGAGTGCCAGATCAGAAATTGGACAGACCCTTTTGCTACACAATAGTGGGTACCATATAGTGTGCCACTGTATTCCGCAGCGGGAGTAGACTCTATTCAATAGAGAGTCTGTTCAGTTGACTCAGAATCGTGGTGTGATCCATTATTATAATAGCTGAACAGTGATAGAATCCTGGATTCTATCCAGTGTGTGTTAACTGACACTGTTAAGTTTACACTGTACTGGACCACCGCTTGTCCCCACCTGACTGAAGCACATCTTGACCTTGTGGAATCCAGTTCATATGGGTAGTAAGTATTCCAGGTCTAGAATACTCCAATTCTAACGCAATCTATGACTGACTGTCTCAGTCTGAGAGTGTCACTTTGTCATTGATTTCGGTTATGATGAGTACCAATATATCGAGATAGGACGAACATGACACGTTCAACTCCTGAGTCTCCTAGACGTTGGAGTAACTCCAATGGAGTTCAATGATTGGACCATTGTTTGCGAATACCCATCCGGAGGGTTTCAGTGAGACTGAGTATTGAATATTGCAATGTCCTGGCCAATAGAGAGACTATTGCAGGTCCTAGCATTCCTCATTGCTATAATAGCAATGCTATTTAGGACATTCCCTGCATCCATAGTTGCTATACCATAGAGTCCATAAGTTATAGATGCTGTTCATATGATATTGAGTGTTAGTTAGTCAGACAGAGTTGTCCAATTGATACAATTCTGAGTCACAATCAATGTAAAGACACACGTGGTGTTGCGAGATGACACTTTGATCTACAAATGGTGCTGCGAGCTCGCCCTGTGTTCTTATGATTACTCTTTCTCTGAATAGTCAGTGAGCACACATCTTATGACTGATACTATACAGAGAACCCTGTCCTACATCATGTATCTGTGACATTTATGTCTATACATACACAACGCTACACTCATATTAGAGATATGAGAGATATGTGACACATCCTGTCAGACACAACACAGACACCAGTCACCAGCCGTTCCTAGCCCCCTCCTCGGTGACCTCTGGACCTGACAGCGCCATCAGACCAAGCTCCACACCCTCCAGGGGGGCCTGGGTATGAGGGAGAGGCACCACGATAAACATATATATCTATCTCTCTATACGATAAACATATATATCTATCTCTCTATATAAATACATATTACGATGGAGTATGCACTGTATATATATATATACATATATATATATATACATCAATACCTCCTGGGTCCAGATGGACGTGGTACTTGGGGCATCTGGGGATGTCTGGCCAAGGAGGACAGGGCTGTGCGTCAGACACTACCAGGAGTGAGTGAATATAGATAACACTGCAAACCGTATGTAGAGGTCCGGTGAAAGACCTATGAAATTGACTGAAGATACAGCTCCAATGACTTGACACCTGCAGTGTGGGGCAATTGTACATAGGGCCTGTCTGAGGGAGAGAGAGGAGTCCACAGGGAGAAGAGGCACTAGAGCCTCAACCTGCGCATGAGGACAGTGTGAGACACAAAGAGATCACACTAAGACGTACCTCGCATGGGTGTATGGGTTCAACAATAGCAGCCAGGTAGGGGGTGATGCATGACTCGCCCTGCACACATGCCGCAACAAGGGCAGCTGGGTAAGGCAGACAGGGGCAGATAGACAGGAAGAGACTGGGAGACAAAGAGACCACCCACAATCTGCGCACCCTGGTATATTCCAAACATAGAGCCGGCGATATTCCTATTCTTATTATATGGCACTAATTCCGCACCTAGCGCTGTCTGTCTGTCTAGGGGGACAGGGGCCTGCGCCTCCACCTCCCTGGAGACACCTGACCTGGGGGCACCCTTGCCCATCCTAATAGGGGTGGCTGGGGGTCAGGCAGGACACACGTGTACATACATGGTCATAGACATACCTGTAGGGGAGGTCGGTCTGCTACCTGGTCTACTACCAGGCCTCGAGGGTCCACCTGTAATGAGATTGTATGTGTATATACTACAAGAACACAGGGGTCAGAGATAGATCGACAATATCGATAGCATTAGGTTCAGTTAGATGAAGAGGTAAACATGAGAAAGGCAGAGTACTGATTGTGATACTAGCATCCCCCATATCCCCCATATCCCAGTATCAATACTCCCCACCTGTCTCCGGGGCGTCTGACGTCCAGTAGGTACCCAACACATACTCAAGCAGAGACAACGCTGGTGTCAGAACACAGGTGACATGAAGACCCACCTACAAACACATACACCATCTACATATATATATCATCTACATATATATACATACACCATCTACATATATATATCATCATATATTCATCATCACATCTACAATCGGCCAAACCCAGACAGGTATTACTGATACTACACGACACTTCACTTCACAGCATGACTCAAATGGTACAAACAGCAGTCCCCTACCGCCTTGTGTAGCACAACAGTATTCAAGGCACTATCACAATCACATCGCATACTACTATATCGTGTACTCCCCACCTGCCCTGTGTAGCACACTGGAGCAAGGTATGGACCCATGCCCCAGGGAGTGCCTAGGCTGAGACGGAAAGAGACATGCTGGTAGGAATGGAGCAGATGATGTGTATGACATATGACAGCACAGTAACGATGCCGACCAGTGACTGTATCAGTGTATATTATATATATATTATATATAGCCACTGAGGGTGGGTACCTGATGTCGACCAGGGACAGAGGCAGACCCATCTCTGAGGCCAGCACGCCCAGGGGAACGCGCCTCACACCTAGGGTCAGTATCACTAGCAAAGGGGTGAGGAGTCGACTATCCTGACCCATGGACTCATCGATAGCAGCTGAGTGCCACATGCATACATGCCCCTATACACCCCTGTCTACCTGTCTGCTGTGAGTCACAGAGCAGCGTGACGCCTCTCTGCACCACAGACACCAGGGCAAGGGTCACCACGTTCCTCTCACGCTGGTGTAAGAGAGATGGGTATTGGAAGACTCGAGTATCCCCGGGGGAAATAATGAATATAGCCTCAATTATGTCTTATCATCACTGTGGTGATACATATATATATATCTATATAAATATACATATACATATAGGTATTAATATTCACACCCACACATATATATATAGTATACAATAATATCCACCTCTCTGTCCGCTGCCCTCTGCCTGTCCCTGCCCGTCTGTCTCACAGATGCCCCACTCACCCCAGACCTCGCCCTCTCTGCCTTCTCTTCTCTCTCCCTCTCCTCCTGCCTGTCGTAAGTGGGGATCAGTAGGTATCAGTACACACACGCATATATCTATATCTATATCAATACTACATGTGTACACACAGACTGGATACCTGCCGAGTGTCAGGAGCACTGTGAATATGTCACGGGTCACCTAGGGGGTAAGCGGGGCGGAAACAAGTGTAAGAGAGCTGTACTGGTATATATACACTTAACAGAGAGAGAGAGAGAGCTAGCACCCTGCCTAAGGAGCAGGGTCACTAATGATAGACGGGGAGGGAGGAGGTTGGTACCTGAACCGACACTGGGAGCCTTGCCCTCCTGGCCCATACGTCCATCCTGGCCATGGCCTGGGGTAGGTATAGCAAGGATGCACATAGAGCAGACACTATAGTATAGTACATCCTAGGACGGGGGGGGGGGGGGGGGGGCCCCCCCCCCCCCCCCCCCCTTGTTTTTTTTGTTTTTTCCCCCCCCCCCCCCCCCCCCCCCCCCCCCCCTCTCATTTCGATGTGCCAATCCTGACACTGACACTGACCCCCAGACCATGCTGGTGCTGTTCCCCACCATGCCTGACAACCTGGCCTCTCTGCTGCCCTCCAATGCGCAGGGTGCAGATGGTGATACTAGTGACCAAGCAGGCGAGGAAGGGCCCCGTGGGTCTGAGAGTGAGGCAGAGGAGTCAGATAGTGAGGGACTGCCGGGTCTAGTCATCAGGGGAGCCAGCACGGCATCATGTCTCAAGTCGGAGAAGAGAAAGGAGAGGGAGAGAGAGAGGCAGAGGGAGAGAGAGAGGAGGGCAGCGGGCGTGAAGAGCAGTCTCTGGACTGGGTCTGGGTCTGGGTCTGGGTCTGATAAGGCCAAGGCAGAGGGGACAACAGGGGCAGGGCAGAGGCAGACATTCGGGGCAGGTGAGTGAGTATCAATCTCTCTAATGCATCTTATGCCGCCACAATGACTGTATCCATATTGTATATATACCCCCCCCCCCCTCTCTCTCTTCCAATACCCTGGCTTCTATGTATCTCACCCCCAGGCCCGATCGGCCACATCTTCACCCCGACCACCTCTGTGACCCCTGCCTTTGGACCCATAGCAGACGGGTGGTACACAGTGGTCAGGCCAGACCTCACCAGGTACACATGGCTATGTCTCCATGGTGTATATACCCTTCCTCACCCCAGGAGTGTGTGCACCCTGCCCGTTCTGTCTCTCCCCCCGGCCAGACTCCCCTCCTTCCTGGCATCCTCTGTCACCAGAGTGGCACTGTGCTTTGCATCCCCACAGCCAGTGGCCAAGCTGGGTCTGCTCATCAGGGTGTGTTTACATATCTATGTGTGTGTGTTAGTGTATTTGTGGTTGATTCTCAAGCTGGGTCTGCTCATCAGGGTGGGTCGGGTGTGTATACATCATAATGTATTTATATGAAATGATGTATGTGTATATGTTCCAGCTGGTCCTACTCATCAAGATTGTGTATGTGTGTGTATGTGTGTATTGATATTCCATTAGGTATAGTGTTGTTTTGGTGGGTATGTCTCACCCTCAGAATGCCCAGCGCCACAACAGCCCTCTGTCCAGGCCGTCCCTCACCCTGTCTAGGTACTATGAGATACATATATATATCCCAGTTACACTACCCAGTAGTATACCATAGTATATAGGTACAACTCAACGTCATAGTACACTGACGCCAGGGATGGGATGAGACGGTCTCAAAGGAGAGGGGATCAGATGCGGGAGAATGGAGAGAGACACACATATACCAAGAGTGCTGACGAGGGGGAGAGAGAGGAGGATGTGCCAGTAATTAGACAGAGCAGTGCTGGGGGCATGCAGAGGAGTGGTACTAAGACAGGGGGAGAGAGAGAGCCAGGTCAAGACATGGACGAGGATGAGATGGAGGCCGTACGACGCACGGTCTCTCTCCCTCAACACAGGTATAACTCTAAGTCAATATTCGGAAGTGTTAGCGTATCAGTGCTTCTATTGTTCCACCCCCTTCTGACACCAGTCACAGTCGTGGAGGCCTAATGTTCCCCAGGCGTGGAATCGATGAGACCTATGGGTGCGTGTTCTCCTTTAGTGAACATCTCTCTCTCTAACATTATATGTATATATGTGTATGTTTTCATATACCTCACATCAGAAAGCAGGGTGTGAGAGGCGACGTCAAGCAGCACCAGTTGAGAGAGAGAGAGCGTATCCTGCGTCAGATGGAGGTGAGTTAAGCATAATTGCATAACGTTGGTAGTTTCAATGTATCTAACCCCCAGAATGATTCTGAGAAGAGAGAGAGAGGGGATGGGTCAGATATTGATACTGGAGACGATACCGATGAAGACCAGACTACTTCGTCAGCCAGTATTGAGGGAGGATTGCGCAGTGGGGATGAGGGGGAGACTGAGACGGATAGAGACACTCGTCCCGCACCAGTGCAGGTATTATTGTATTATATGTATATATATATATATTATAATATATATTATAATATATATATTATAATATATAATATATAATATATTATATTATTGGTGTTCCATCCCATACAGTATGTATTAGAGATATGCCCTCACCCCAGATCCCCTCTGACCCCGACGCCTCAGAGTCATTACTGGAGGCACCAGAAGGCACAGTGCTAGGGTACGGCGTCATACACATATACAGTGTACAATTCTTTCTGTTAGTAACTTGTGAGTCCACCACAGCCTGCCTCACCCCCCAGCGACATGACCACCACCTTTGACTGGGACCCCATCTCATGCACAGCCCTGGTCAGACCATCTAGGTGCATACATATGTATATATATATATTCATACTCTCTCTTGGTCCCCCATCTATGTATATGGAATGGACATTAGTGTGCTAACTAACCCTCTCACTGTCAGGGATGGTGACAGGGGCATCGAGGGCAACATGGATGGGGACCAGCTGCCCAGGGCCACCACACACCACAACGGTATGTGCCGTCCTGCAGTGTGAATACTCTCTCCATACTCTCTGTATCTCACCCTTTAGGTGACCGCGAGATACCCAAGGATGGGGCACCCATGTCATATGTCGATGATGTGTTCCAGTCAATGCGGGTATGGGCATCATTGCATGTATATGTAGTATTTCCTCATGTAAGTGCATTCCCTCACCCTCCAGCGTCCCCAGTGCCTCCCCTCCCCTCTGTACTACAGTACATGTGGTGCTACCGCATCAGTGGATCCGGTACGTGGTGTGGATATATCATTCTCTATGTATGTCTGGATACTCACCTTTAGGGCAGGGTCAGAACGCTGGACAAGACAGACAGAGAGGCCTCGGCAATATTCCCACAGGTACTGCTACTCTCTCTCTCCCACCTGGAGACTTCCATCCACGTGTCTCTGTGTGCTATCTATACCCACACCCAGGCTGCCCACCGTCCTGTCTTTGGGCCCCACAAGAAGGCTGCCTATGAGAGGGAACACCAGGCCATGAAGGTATATATACCAGTGCAAAATGGATAAATATGTGTATCCACTTATCATACCTGCTAACCCCAGGGCATCCAGAAGAAGATCCAGAAGCGTTCCACCCTACATACCCCGTCTAGACCCCTTGGCGTGAAGGGGTCTGCATCTAACATGTCACTTCCCACTGTGACAGAGAAGCACGAGATGGAGGAGCGTCTCAAGGCCCGGAGCCGTAGTTTCAGAGCACTACCAGACAGTGACTCAGGTAATGGAGAGTCTTGTTGGTGTGTCCCTCTCTCTATATATGTGATTTATTGTGTTTCGTGCCAACCCCCCTCACCCAGACTCTGCAGACGTGTCCAAGGCCTTGGGTGAGGGCCCTGAGGGTGCCTCAAGAGGGTTCTCCAACAGAGGCAGGACAGGGGAGGCCGACTGGACTGGGGTGGAGGCTGTGAGGGTGCGTGCTGGCAGCATGGCAGGAGTACCCAACAGAGGGAGTCGCACCTTACTCGACAGTCCCCCCTCTGCAGTCCCTGCTGTCAGACAGGTATTGCCGGTGGGTGATAGCCCTATCACAGGCACCGCCCCATACACTAGTGCGTGTGGAGAGACCCCCAGGACCAAGGATGGCGAGGTCAGGCTGAGGTCCAGATCGCTGCTCTGTGCCGTGGCCATCGTTGATGTCAGAGGATTCACAGCCATTAGTGAGTGTCTTGGTCCTCAGACTAGTATGGTGTTTCTCAGGAGACTCTTTGCGAGGTATGAGTTCTGAGTTTCTCTCATAATGTAGCCATTAATACAGGAGTATGGACTCTATCTTTGCACCCTTGTCTTACATCTCCTCTCCCCCCCAGGTTTGTGTCTGTGTCTGAGCGCATGGGAGGTAGAGTGGTCAAGTTCCTGGGAGACGGAATTGTGCTCATCTTTAGGTGCCACATCACATCCCACTCGTGTGTTTTCACATATATATAGGTCCTCCTAACCTCCTTTGAACATGGTATTAAGAGGTTAACAACATTCTCCTTTCTACTATTTGGTACGCCCTCTGACCCCTAGAACATGCCACCTTGCCCTGTGTGCAGTGAGTGCCCTCAATGTGGAGCTGACTCTGTTCAACAGCTACCTCAGGACACCACCAGGTATACATGCCCACATGCCACACAGAACTACTCCTGCTATAGCATATATTGTATATTGACCCCCCCTTTTACCCCTTGCCCCCACCCCAGGCGAGGCCTCCTCTCTGGCTGGCACCCCTCTCGGCATGGACTCCCCTGACGATGCATTCACCATAGACCCAGACACGGCAGCACAGATCAAGGGCGAGATGGACGCAGGTAGAGCAATGTACTAGGGTTTAACCCCATATATGCGTAGGTGCTATCTATCTGGCGACTGACTCTCCAGGTCTTCCCGAGCTGAGTGTCGGTGCTGGTATCTCCTTCGGTATAGTCAGCATTGGCCCAGTGTCACCTGTCGGGAGCAGAGACCTCGCAGTGCCCTGTGAGGTTGGTATACCTATTGAATGGTAGTTATCACTTATATGTGCTCTATACTCATCTGACCCCAGGTGAGTATCATTGGGGGTGCCTTTGACGAGGCCTCCTCTCTTGAGCAGAAGACCAAGGCCCTGGGGTGCCCCATCCTAGTAGGACAGGATGTGGTGAGAAGGGCCAATGCCGAGGTGGCCATGGCCTGCAGGCTGATGCAGGTACATTATATACCTTCATTATTTACTATACATTCATATCATACCCTTCGTCTACCAAGGTCACCTCTCATCCCAGGGTGCCACTAACCCTGTCCTGCGGCCTCTTGGGTTCCACTCGGCTGAGCAGCGCAGACTGCAGCGCAAGAGGGAGAGGGAGAGAGAGAAGCGGAGAAGCCTCGACCGCAAGGCCCCTGGCCCCGGTGGTGTTCGCTCCTCCTCCCTCCCTGACCCCTCTGCCTCAGCAGGATGTACCCTCTGCAGCCAGGGGGCAGACAGCGACCAGTACAACGATGTCAAGTCCACAAGCTCAGGGGGGTGCAATGAGAAGGGAGAGAGAGACTCTGCCTGGTTCGAGACTGCCAAGGAGCGGTACAGCGTGCCCTTCACTCTGCACAACAACAGGTATACTGCCCGTTCAGTTTTCTAGATAGCCTCCTTCACCTGATGTCACCTCTCTCTTTAACTCTCTCTCTCTCCAACACCAGGGTCTCCTCCTTCCTGATTGACCACACCTCTGTCCTCCCTACCTTCACTCGCTTCATGAGGGGGGCTATCCAGAGGACATTCCGCCCCAAGGTCAGTTGATTGTATTCGATATCATTACTGTGTTGCAAGAGTGTTCTTTCACCTTTTGTGGATACGTTGTTCACCCACTTCCTTTGTCTCACTCTAGTCCCACCAGTGTGTCCAGTGTTCCTCTGGCAACCACTCCCACACACAGGTATGTTGTATTCGCTAGATTCTCTATGCATAGCTTCAATAGTGGGACTGTGCTCTGATCCCACCCGCTTACCTCTCTAACATACAGTGTACCCACGGGAGTGAGAGGCACCGCCCCTCCAGTGGTCTCTACCAATCGGATGATAGTGACGATACCGAGGTGTGTTTAAACACTACCTTTAGTACTTTATATATTCTGAATAATATGATCCATCAGTATATACTTACCCCTCAGGAGGATGTGCATGTGGTGGACGACATGGCCAACCTCTCAGAGAAGGATGCCTCAGCCTCACTGGACTGTGCCTCGTGTGGTGGGATAGGCATGGGGGGCACATCCACAGACAGCCAGCCTGCCCCAGAGGTGTCACCCCTTGCCGCCTCTTTGGATGCCTCTCTCACCCATGCAGTGGCCACATTCGATACATACCTATCAGGTGAGACGTTCTATATATTCGTGTAGTACTTATGTGCCATATGATCGGTATACTTGTTACTTATCCTCATATCCAGAGAACTTTGTCACGATGCCCCCCTATGCCCTTGCCCGTCTGATTGGCAAGCCCTACCAGTCCAGAGTGATATGCACAGACGGCCTCACTGCCATTGTACGTGTACTTAGTGACTAATAGTAGTTGTCCTATATTGTCGTTATGTTAATGAAATCTCTATCCTTTTGACTGACATTCAGGAGCGCGACCAGGAGAGGGAGAGAGAGAGACAGCAGGAGGAGAAGGAGAAGGCCCGCTCTGCTGGTGAGTCCAACTACCACAAGGGGCCAGTCCCCAGGGACGCCAAGTGGGACGACGCCGGCGGGACACACACTCTATACCAGGTACAGTTGGTGTGATTATATATACATATACTCTAACATGTACAAGGGTGCAGTTTGCAACTACTACCTCGCCATAACCAAACATATTCTTTACAGTTATCCCCACTAACCCCCAGGTCACTGCCCAGAGTGATGTCTCTGGGGCTGTGCTCCAGGCCAGCAGAGAGCTAGAGAGAGACGTGACTAGGGTCATGGACATCTACGAGCGGTACCTGGACGAGAGGTATATATCAATACAACTCTCTACATGTATCATACACACTCTCTCTCTGACCTTCTCAGGGATGACTACAACGACGGCGTCCCCTTCCTGCCCAACTTCCCCACCCCCTTGGCCTGTGCATGTACCTATGTCGACGAGATGCCAGATGACGAGGTATGTATTATATATATATATATATATATATATATATATAGTATACATATGTCTATGTCGATGAGATGCCAGATGACGAGGTACCTGTTATGGAGTATTCAGCTGCACACACACACACACACACACACACACACACATATATATATATATATATCCAGCTATATATATATTCTATGTCGATGAGATGCCAGATGACGAGGTACCCATTGTGAGAGATCAATTGTATATTATTGGGATACGTTCAGTGAAATTCTATCTTGAGCCCTCTATCCCACACTCCTACCTTCCCTTCCCACCCCAGTATACCCAGTATGTGGAACTGATTGAGTCCACCATCAGACAGAGCAGGACCAAGCACTTTGCAGAGCACATCAGGTGCCAGCATCACATTCATACACTACTATATCATAGTATGGTAAATGCTTACTCCAGGACTGAGCCATACCTCCTGTCAGAGGATAGGTTCGAGCGCTACCTCGCTGGTGCCATGGTCATTGCCAAGGTGGGTGCCACTATTGATATGTATGTATTATTGATTCATACACTATAAGAAGAGTCACACTCCTAGTGTGTTCTCTCTCACCCCCAGATCTTCCGTGCCCACTACACCGTACCAGCTGCCTTTGTCCAGCCCACAGTCAGTCCCCTGGGGCCTGCATTCTGCCTCAGGTACCTATACATTACGGGGATATCAGTATTGTGTACATACCTGTCACTCACACCCCAGACTGATCCTCTGCCGCTGCATCCGAGCCTCTAGGGAAGAGCTGCAGAAGCAGGAGAACAGGAAGAGGAGGGCTGAGGCCCGGAGAATGAAGAGAGAGAGTTCACTCCTGCAGGTATTTCTCCTAAATAGCCCCAAGTGTGTGTATGTCTCTTCTACATGTACAGTGGATCTCACCTCCCAGAACAAGGTGCGCCGTGAGGAGTCTGTCCCCGCCGGTGCGTACAGTGTGGTCAGGACCAGTAGCAGCGGTGCACCAGTGGGACCCCAGCGTGAGTCGTCAGCCCCCTCCAAGCTGCCCAGGGATACCTCCAACACCATATCAGGTGCTACTACTAGCGACGCAGCCAGCCGCACCACATCAGGTGTGATGTCCAACTCCAGCCGCACCTCATCCAACCACCACGGACTGGACTCTAGAGGCAACAGTACCACCAGCACTCTGCCCGCCCAGGACGACAGGCAGGAGAGAGAGAGGAAGCAGAAGGAGAAGGACCAGAAGGTGGAGCCTCCATTTGCCCCCGCTGCATATGGGCATCTCTACGGTCCCATCGCTGCCACCTACCCTGGGCAGTGCATATACTCCTGTGCTGGGTTCTTTGGCGAGATATGCATCCAGATAGCTCGGAGAGAGTGTATCCGTAAGGAGAGGGAGAGAGAGTACGTGCGCAAGGCCTGGGTGGAGCTACACGGAGACTCTGAGAGTGACACGGAGAGTGAGGGCCTGGAGTCATCGGAGGAGTTTACCGAGATTGAGGGTGTAGAGATCAGCTCAGAGCCTGAGAAGGCGGAGGAGAGCGAGGACATATGCGAGAGCAGGCTAGAGATGCTGGCTGCCCTGGAGAAGCAGCATGTGCCCTGTGTGTGCATCAAGTGCGGAGGTGAGGGGAGACTGTCATGCAATACAATATATATATATATATATATATATATACGCATTGTGCTTCCGAATCTCACCCCAGGAGTCACATCTGAGAGTGGTCCCAATAGGCGCAATCTGTCGACTCACCTGATCATTAGGGATGGACGTCCAGGTGAGGGTCTGTGAATCGTATGGGCTTGTGTATGTGTCTTCTTTTGATTACGTTCCCCTCATATCAAGGAGATAGGCAGGGCAGTCCGGATATTGTCTCCAGAGATGGGTCTGACGTGTCCGACGTCCTTGCCACCAGTCCCGAGTGTGTGTCTGACGCTGCCCCTGCCCGTACCCTCCTCAAGAGTGCGTCTGGTCTGTCTGTAGGCATGGTTGCCGCTGACTGTGAGAGGCAGGGGCAGAGGGAGAGGGAGAGGGAGAGGGAGGCCAGCGGTGGGGATAGCTCCCATGAGTCTGGTGCCGAGGCAGTAGGTGACACAGACCACACTGATGCCACGGACGAGGAGAGAGAGACCGACAGCGAGGAGGCTGGGTACGAGAGAGAGAGAGAGAGCTGGCGCATGCAGCGTGGAGAGAGGCGGGAGCGGCGCTCTGAGCTTGGTCTGGTCATGCGGTCGGGGCACTTCTTCGGGGGGTCCAGCCGATCCAGTCGGAGTGCTAGTCGTAGTGGGAGCAGCAGTGCCGCCAACAGCCGAGGTGCCATTGGTAGTCGGGGTTCATCCATAGCATCCATGCGGTGGAGGTCTAGGTGCAGAAGGCGGGTGGCCTGGGAGGACTCGCCATTCCTCATGAAGGAGATCGACAGCGTCGTGTTCTCAAGGAAGCACGCCAAGGAGGTGAGTGTCATTGTTCTTTTCTCTGTATCACTTCATTGCTTTGTGTCCACTTTTTGCATTACTTTTATGCATAGTTGTATACTTCTCTTATTCTGATTCCAGCTGAGCATCAACCCGGACAGGAAGGACGAGGTAGCAGCCTCATTCCTATTCGAGGAGATCACCAGGGCCCTCCCACCAGCACAGGTATGCACGCTATATATGTGACGATTCACTGTCACTATTGGGTCCATCAGTATACCGACGGTTTTGTACTCATCCTCAGGTTCAGTTGGCCCGTGTCTCCCCTGTTTCGCCTAGCACCAAACCACGATTCGTCACCCCCCTCCTCGGGGAGAAGGGACTGTCCACGTCAGGTGCGACTCTTTGTACTAGTGAGTGTGACAAACATGTATTCAAGGAGTTGTAGCTAACTGACCTCCAGAGTCTGTCCTTAAGGCAAGGGCTCAGGAGAGAGACAGGGAGAGAGACAGGGAGAGGGACTCCCTAGTGTCTTCTCCCATGTCCCCTGTGAGCATGAGAGTGGATGCCTCTGCACATGCACCCCAGACCATGGCACAGTATGTGGTGACTGACCAGTCAAGGTGTGTTATAGTCCTTGTGCATCATATGTGTCTTTGAGTATTCATGGTGTTCCTTATCCCAGGTCGTTGACCAAAGTTGTCCCCAACCCACCTGCTCTGAAGACAACGGCAGCTCTAGGTACTGGCTCTCCATCCATGTCTCTTTCTATCTCTGCATATATCCCGTCTTAAGCCTCTCTGACCTAGGCACCGCAGATGGGCGTCGTATACCTGTGGACAGGCCACTTGTTTGCAGCATAGCAGACAACTCGGGTATGTTGTACCACTCTGGTCCTCACACTATTTTCATTAATATGTTACATGCTTGCGTGTGTCTCTTTCCCTCCCCGACCCCAGTCAAGTGCTCTGCCCAGGAGTGGATCAAGCCCTTGCTCGATGCAGGCCACCATCCCACCCCCCTCACCCTCTACCTGCCAGAGGTTCTCACACGGTATGTAGCATCTCTCTCAGCATATCATCATCTCTATCATAATATCATCATCTGTATCATCATCCAATATGAAGTACAACATAGTTCGTATGTCTGATCTGTCACTGACCTCAGGTTCAACTGCACAGGTGGTAGGGAGGCCTTCCTGGATACAAAGGCATTCCTTCAGACAGCGTCTAGGTATGTGCGTGTAGTACAGTGTCGTTTCATACATACGTGCAGTTGGTGTATCAGCCTACTAGATCTAACTGTCAGACTCCATGTGTTCCTCCATGCTCCCCATAGGGAGAGACACACCATGGCCATCATACACAGTGTCAGTGACAGACTCAAGCAGCCGGAGGTGGGGATATGTGGCGGTGGATACCTTTTTGTATTTGGAGTGATAGAGTCAAGCGCTCTCCCCCTACACCTTCCCCCTCCCTCTCTCTCACCCCAGGGCGATGAGCACCTCTGCCTGTTCGATGAGAGCAGAGAGCGCACTGGAATGAATGATAGGTGAGACATCAGTGTCAGTAGATATCCCTTCTATATGTAGCCGTACCCTTTCTAACCCCAGGTCCATCAGGGGTGACATTCTGCCCTACCTGCCGTCCCCATACTCCCCCTGCGACAGAGAGAGGTACAACCATATATACAATAGTATTAGAGTGTTTTAGATCATGATACTAGTTTCTCTCCCTCACCGTTAGGTACCGCCACCTCATTGACGCTGTGTGTATGCAGCACGACAGCCACAACCCCTTTGTGGGTGCCGCCAGACCTCTTATCTGTCCCCCACCCTTCCCCGCCCTTGCCTTCTTGGACCAGGACCTGCTGGAGCACAGGTATTGGATATATAGTAGTACATTGATATATATATACATATACCTGCTGGAGCACAGGTACGAAATACGACTTCCCAAACATTTCAGTATATATTTGGTATCATTATTACATATATATGACTTCTCCATACTCTGATCCCAGGCACCGCAACGGCCTAGCCCGTGACTTTGTGCGCTATGCCCTGTATGCCAGAAGGTGGACGCCCATGGTGGAGTGGTTCTGCGGCAGTCATGTCAACTGGTGGGTGTATGTATGTATATATCATATATCACGATCTCTCTCCTATTTTCCGATCATGCCAATATGTGGGTATCAATATCATATACGTTGATCTTTCTCGTTTCCCCTTACCCCAGTGCCATCAAGAACGATGTGGTGGCTGTTGGCATGGTGTGCAGAGAGGTGCCCAACCCTGTCGTCACAGCATGCGCTGAAGCAGGTATGTCCACACACTCAAATGCATGTATATCTGTGGCCTGAGTTTTGGATATTTATACTGCGACGGTGCCCTAGAGTAGTTCTCACCTCCAGGCTTCATCCGTATGTGCCGCCTCAACAGAGAGTACACCACCCTGGCAAAGAAGGTTCGGGGTTGACTCGCTCTGATGGGGTATTCTATCCACCCTCTCTACATACACTTTGTCGTATGTGTATTTAATACTTGTAATATTTTATATATTATGTGTCCTCTGACCCCAGGACCGGCCGTCCCCCGAGGCCAAGGAGTCCCTGCCTGACCCCCTGGCTGATGATGAGTACAACAAGATGTCAAGGCGGGAGAAGGAGAGAGAGAGGCACAGGATAGAGAAGGAGAGGAGGGCACGCAAGAGGAGGGAGAGAGACCCCGTCTGGCAGAGGTACTATAACTGATATCACCTTCTATATATTCTCTGTATGTACAATCACAGTCACTATACTATATGTATGTGCATCTATATATAGTCACTCACCCTAGGAAGGAGGCCCTTGAGAGAGCTGAGAGAGAGAGGGCAAAGAGGATCATCCGGTAAGGATTGTGTGTCATCACTATGCGATCCTACCTTCTTCCATGTAACCTCAGGGACGAGCAGATTGAGCTCCTTGGGCGTGTGAGTGGCCTTGTCCACATCCCAGATGCCCTCATGGTACAGGTATCGGCATGTAGACACTCACTCTATATGCTACTTGTCATACACATATATATGTGTATATCCCTAGATACCCCCTGACCCCAGACGTCTGTGATGGGTGCCGGGTGTCTTGTGTAGTATATGCATATGCTGATTCTACATGTGTATGTATACATACCCCCCCCCCCCTCTCTTTACCCCAGACGTCTGTGATGGGGGCCGGGTGCCTGACCGAGTCCTGGGTGGCTGGGGCAGTGGCAGAGTACCAGTACACAGCCAGACACGACCCCCTCGTGGCTCAGAGACGCGTCAACAGGTATGTCATGTGTATGTAGTATACCTGTATTGTATGGTTATGGTCATCACTTACCTCTAGAGAGAAGCGCCGTGTCAGAGACATGCGCTTTGATGCCAACCAGAGGAGGGTGGAGAGGAAGAGGCAGAAGGTATGTGGATACATATGTATATATATATCAACCCCAATGCCTATTTCAAAGTGACAGTAAGAGAGTCCTTTACTCCACTCCGTCACTTATGATGATACTGACACTGATATGCAGGATGCCGCTGATAAGGATAGACTGCGGCGCCTGGCTGCCCAGGCAGAGCTCCAGCGCCTTACTGGCATTGCCCCCTCTGCTAGTGAGAACGGCACTGTTCTTGTGTCTGGCTCTGGGTCTGGCCACAGACACAGACACCGGAGGGGCCAGACCTCCCACAGAGGCCAGGGGAGAGAGAGAGAGAGAGAGAGGTCGGAGAGGCACATGCAGAGGCAGGGAAGGTGGGTGGTTACATACGGTGTTGTCAGGGGGTATCACTATTGCCTATACTTCCATGATGCACTTACCGTAGAGAGAGGGTGAGAGAGAGAGACTGTGACAGACTCAGACCCCACAGAGGCACCGCGTTCACCGATGCCGTGCCCACTCACCATGCCAACCTCTAGCGGGTCCCATACCCATCCCTCTCTAAGGACATACTCTCCCATCCACTGTCCATGTCCCGGTCTGATTCATGGCAGATGTTTTGTTTTTTTTTGTTCGTGAGGCATTGCTGGTTGTTTTCAAGCGCTTTTCCGGCCCCTGCAGCGATGTTTTGTCGCAGCAAGTCGTGGCCCCTATTATACCTTCGTGATAGGTTAATAGGGGTGAAAAGCCAGCACTGTATGTCACCACCACCACTCTTTCAGTTTCCTTTCAAGTCCAGTGGTGTGGTTGATAGTCACAAGTTTAGTTTATTGTGTTTGTCTTCTACTTTGTCCAGAGTACGGATCTAGATTCCTTCAATAGATTGCGGATAGTAATAGGGTGTATATATGGATGCAGGAGCCTATACTGGTTCAAGTTAAAGCTATTAACCTAGATCAACTTCGAGCCATACGTTGTCTATTCAATACTTGAATTTCAAGTACTTTCTATATGCGTTTCTATGCCGGCGGATACCTCAGAGACAACATCAGAGGTTGAACCGACAGTGGATGACCCATTGACTATTACCTTGTTGGCATCACCTCTGGTGTGTACCTGGAACTGTCCGCTTGGTGACTCTCTCTCCCCACCCTCTGACTCAGTATCGGACACATCAATCTCTTCGGTCTCACTCTCCACCGGGTCCGGCTGGTACTCGCTATCAGACCCATCAGCCCCAACCTCCACTGTCTCGGCCACAAGACTCGGGTTCTCTTTCACAATCTCGTGGTAGGGTTCCTCCTCTAACTGAGGCCCTTCTTCACTACTATCTCCATCTTTGCCCCTCAGCCTCACTGTGGCCACTGCCAGAAGGGCAACACCGAGGAGCACTACGCCGTAACGCCCAGCTACGGCGTCTATCCGGGCATCTTCTACACGCTGGATGGCCCTGTCTATGGTCTGAGATGTCTCCATCGAGAGTACTCCTAGACACAGGGGACGCAGAGCATCCAGAGCACGGGTCGCTTCATCTGATCTGAAGCGTCTCTTGACTCCCTCTTCGTTCCAGTCCGCAAGATACCGCTCTACCTCATCCTGCACCTGTCTGCACCTAGTGATACCAGCGTCAGTGTTGAGACTAGCCACCCTCGCAAGGACTGACGATACAACCTGGCATGAGAGAGATTTCAGCAGTAAACATTAGGTAGATGTACGATACAATGAGTGTCTGAAATACAAAGGAGGGTGGCCCACCTAATCGAATATGAGATGGAGCAGTACACAATGACTGCCCGATACACACCTTTTCAATCTGCTCCTGCTCCACTCCGCCAGGAAGCGGTGTGTCCCCGACCACCTCTAGATACCTCTCCTCCATATCAGAGACATGCAGGGGGAGGAGGGGCGACAGAGCTGCCTCAGCAGCCGACGTCAGAGCAGCAGTGTAATTCATGACACCACTCTGGCTGATCCGTGCAGATATATCCTCATCGCAATGAGGGTTCTCGCTCAGTGTGTCGAGAAGGGACACAAGGTCATTGGCTAAGGAGAGGCCAGAACCCACCGCCCCTGGAGTGTGGTGTCTGCTCTGCAGCATGCCTCCTATCCTATCAACAGCCTGTGCTATGCCAGTCTGGTAGGCAGGGTCCATGTCAGTGAGGGACATGGAGGGGAGTGTCAGCCACGCCTTCCTGGACTCCAGGGGACACGGGATGCCCAGGATACAGGGAGTGTCGTTGACAGAGGCTGTAGCGTTGTTGCCCGCGCATGACTCCTGAGTAGCTACACTGGCCGAGGCTGCTGCTTCTGCGTTCTCCATGTACCTGGTGTCACCTAATCGTATACTGAGTACACTCTATTCCACTAACAAACTCTGTATAACTCAGTATAGTTGTGTATTATTGACTGAATACTCGTACCTCTGACCTCCTATGTCGCTCTTCTGCACTGTCCACACAACAGAGGCAGGTAGAGTCGATGCGAACTGGGGGTATGCGGCCAAGAACTGTGTTAGACCGAAACGGAATGTATAGAGAGGGGAACTGTGTCCAAAGCATACTCAAAGCGTACACGTTCTGAGTACACAAGGAGTACATTAACTTACCATGTTTGTGAACGTATCCAACTCCCTTAGGTGTGTAATGTCAAAGGTGTAGGGCCATGCAGTGTTGTACACGATGACGTCAGCCATGAGGTGGGCCAAGGTGTGCATAGTCTGGTCGAAGACGGAGTCTGTCTCGTATGACTCGGAGCCCTCGGTGTCTATGAACAGCACAGCTGGGGCACCCTCACCACACTCAGAGGCCCCGACAGGATGGATCGTGTAGTGCTGTGCGATCTGGCTGTGATATACACACACAGGTGTGTCCCACACATCTGCCCCATGGGTGGTGGGCTCAATGCTGGCAGACACGGGGAAGAGGGGGGCCTGGGGTGAGGTATAGAGGGGGGGGGGCATATGTGGAAAGATAGGCACTCGCTGAAAGGGAATGCATGGCGATAACCCCCACATATTGTATCCTCTTATGCCTAACACTACCCCAATACCTTGCTGTCCCCGAGCATTGTCTGCAGCATGGAGTTGATCAACTGGCTCTTGCCCTGTCCGTTGGGTCCCACCACCCACACAGTCTGCACAGGTCTGCCTGGGGTCAGGGGGAAGGGGACCACTATACTGTGTGATATGACCAGGCTTGTGGGGGGTCAGGTGTATCGGAAGACATGATCCATTCTCCATAAGTGTATACTATTCATACACGATGTGCTGTAAACATAGTGTATACTCATGATACCACCATATATGCACACTATTGTGAGTATATGTGTCTGCATTCACCCTGACCTGCCAAGGTGTCTCTGAGGAATGACAGAAACTCTGGGGCTGGAGTGAGAGAGAAGCCGCCCTCTGTTGAGTGTCCGAGAGCCTGCATCACATCGCACACGGCATACTGCACTACACAGAGACAGATATACGCCAACAATATCCCAGCACTTCGGGACATACTCTTGAGAGAATACCACAGTTGGAAAGGTGATAGTGTATTCAGACTCACTCAAGACCGTATATTCCGACATATATTTCGACAAAAAAGTACCCGATCATTGTGTCCCATATTCGCAAAAGGGTCCGGTGCAGCTCTAGACTCACACCGACAGCAATGGATTTGACACTTTCTGTTGAATTGATTTGACCAGCTCTCTCTCTGAATCAGCTATCTCTCTCTCTCTCTTTGTGGATACCAAATCACACGCTCATGCTGTTCCACACCTCTCTGCTACTATGTGTGTGTGCGGTGTGTGTGTGTGTGGTAGGCGCCTCCCCCCGGCTCCACTTCCAGACTGACCGTCTCTCCTCGTCTGACGCCACCTTCTCTGTCATGCAGATCACAGACACACACATATACACAGGTGGGGGGTTGTATACATGTATCCCGACAGTGATGAGTTATATGTGGCCTCCCGTGGGACATTGTGTTGAGGATGATGATAGTATCTCATTTACAAAAATGGACTGACCGTCAGACCCCGAGAGCTCCACTGTCATCAGAACCATGGAGCAGCTGTACTACCTAGTCCAGATATACAGACCGGACATGCTGGTGTTGACAGGTATAGGGAGGGAGAGGGAGATTGATTGACTATTTACAACTGGTGTCATAAGCACTTCATCATCATTTGCCACATGCTGGTGTTGACAGGTATAGGGAGGGAGAGGGAGAGGGGGGGGGGAGAGAGAGAGAGAGAGAGAGACATTGAGACAGAGTACTGTTAGTGCCATATGCACCTCATCATCGGTAGCACTCATTCCACTGACCCTCCTAGGTGATGTCACCAGCAACACAGTGGAGGATACAAAGCGGATACACGTGGAGATGTGCCAATGTAAGTTAGATCAGTCTCCCTATCTACTGTACTGCATAAATAATACAGTATCATCCTTGGTCTGCTTTCAACTGACCTTTCTGTGAATCAGCTCCTGTAAATCGGTATACTCCCCACCATATATTGTTAGAGCTAATAGTTCCATCCAGTCTCTCTCTCTCTCTCTCTCTCTCTCTCTCCCCTCCCCTCTCTCTGCCTCTCTCTCTCCATTACCGACATCCACTCTATCATATTCTGTTCACATGCTTCATGTATAATGTATTCATATTGTAATTTGTTAATAGTGTTATGTACGTGGATGCGACTCCCACTTCTTATCTCTCATACTTTCCCCTCTGCCTCTTGTGACAAGATTCTTGTCTCACCCCCAGATGTGACCACTGAGTTAGAGGCTCTAACTTAGAGCTCCCCTACATGGTGACATTTGGTAACCATGACAGTGACGCCATGTCGGACTACCCTTTCGAAGGGTGGAGGTATGCCAAGTGCCATATTTATTATTAACCTCTCTATTGATAGAGAGAGATATGAGAGAGATATGGGTTTGACTACCCTTTCGATGGGTGGTGGTAAGTGCCATACAAATCTCTGTATTTAGAGCAATAGAGGGATATCAGGTATATATATCTATTCTCACTCCAGAGAAGAACTCCTCTCCCATATTGAGACTGAGTGTGGGGGTGATGACTCTCTCTTCCTTGGGGGTGTGTTTGAGGATAGCCCCACTTCCACAGAGGTAAGTATATAGTGCCCCCCCCCTCTCTCGTATATGTATCTTTCTGACTTTAGGGCAAGGGTACCGACTATGTAGTCCCTGTGTATGCGGACAGTGACAGTGATGACGTGGCGGCTCTGGTATGGGCGTTTGACTCCCACTCTCACTACTGCGAGGGAGAGCACACTGTGTATGGCTGTATAGAGCACACCCAGGCACAGTGGGCTAGTGGCATTGTATCCAGCACATACACTGACGCCTCTGGGTCTGTGCCCCCCTCATTAGCATTCTTCCACATACCCACGGCACAGTGGGACATAAGGTAGGCAGGTGTATCTATATTCACTATAGTCTGGTAATGAGGGGGGGAGTCTGTAATTCATTAACCTCAGGGTGGATGGTGACACTGGTATAGCTACAGCCTACCCAGAGGGAGACACTGTCACCATAGCGGGGGAGAGGGGGGAGGGTATCAGCTGGTCAAAGAAGGAGACAGGTTTGGCACGCCTATATAGTATGATATTCTAAATGTCACTAGTACATAGAGTATGTACTACATACTGGGTCAGGAGGAGACAGATACCCTGCTCATATCATTTGAGCCATATGTCATTGGCACTTGAACCCAACATACTTACTCCCAGGTATCCTCGAGGAGCTCCTAGCGGCCCTGGGCAACACCTATGCCATGTCTGTCGGCCATGACCACTTCAACTCATACTGCCTGGAGACACCCCTCGCCATACAGCCTGCATCGGCAGACAGACCAGTCGCACTGTGCTACGGAGGTGCGGTTAGTATTCACAGTAACTCAGTGTTCACCTGATGTTGAGGCAGCTTCTACTGGTGTTGGTAACACACTGTACATTTTCACCTCAGGCAAGATGGGTGTCGTATATATATTATGGCTTCTTGTGCTGCTTGTCAATCATACACTACATATACTCAGCCTAGGCAAGATGGGTGTCTCCTCCTACTGGAAAGACCAGGTCCTCTCAGGTTGCAGGATGTTTGAACTGACCCTCTCCCCCTCCTCCGCTCTGTCCATAGAGACATACCTGGTGAGAGAGAGCCAGTCCCTGGAATCTAAGTGGGTGGAGGAGGTGAGTAGCAACATGGGTAGAATGTGTTTGTGTTCATTACGTTACGTAGTGTTCATTACCAACCACCCCACTATTCCATAATTATATATATCCAAGTGGTTGACTATTGTATACTTGCTACTCATCTCTGAGCACATCATGTCTCCCGCCAGGTCTTTAGAGTTATTCTCGAGGCCGGACAGAGCATGGTGAGAGGAATCGATGTCCCTGAGGCGCACTGGAGGGTACTACCAGGTCAGTATACACTCTGTTATATATATATATATATATATGTATATATATATGTATTCACCATCACAATGTGCCTAACTCCAGACGAGTGGATGTTCCTATGGGTGGCTGTCCTATTAGTTGTAGTTTTGGTGCTCTACGTGTCCATGAGTGTTGTGTACAAGTGTGCACCGGCAATGAAGAAGAGAGAGACACACAACGCTTGGACAGGATCTGTTTCCACTTCTTCTGTGCACCAGACTGGTGCCGCTGCTGCTGTTGTATAAGGGTATTGTGTGTATAACCCACGTGTTTAAGAGAGAGAGTGTTTCCACTGAATACCAGAAGTTGCGTTGAGGGCAGAGATTTACCGAGTAAATGTATCATACATTACGTATGGATATGATATCATCACTGGTTTTGCGTGAGATTGACAAAGGTCGACACACCGAACTGACTATGTATCTATGTTTTGACATACTGTTAGTGAAATATATCAATGAAACGACAATACTAGGCCTAGTAGAGTGTTCTCCTATGCTCTCCTACGTCACTGCACCCATGTGAAGATACAGTAATCTGACATTGCACGTCCGATTAGCTCTCACCCCGGGCGTATGAAGAAGAGATGTCTCCTGCCCTCTACTGCAGGGTGCCCTCAGCCTCATCGGCCTTGTCAGTGACGGCACGCATCCTAGGGGTCAGGGACATGTGTGTATGTAGGGTGGAGGAGATGCACACAAATACTTCGAATACTGAGACAGAGAGAATTACTCACCTCTTGTGGCCCAAGGGCTCGTCAAACAGGGCAGAGGGAATCTCAATGCCGCGCTCAGCAAGAATAGACTCGGTGCTGAATGTTAGAGAGTATAGTCTCTCACGAGAAATATGCTTTCTATGCTAGAAGTGTACCCCACCTGTTTCTGAACTGTGCCCTGATGTCTGGGTACTGCTCCATGAGGTATCTGACAGTGGCCACACACCGCTCGATGGGGTCGTCTCCCACCCTGGCCTCTCTCCTCACATCCCTGGGGGGTCAGAGAGGGACTGTGAGGAAGAGAGTATAGTATAGATAGTACACATTATTATATATATATGCCATACCTGTTAGCAGCTGCCATGAACACATCCTCCAGCTGGGTCTGCTTCAGAGACCAGGTGTGCAGGCCTAGAGGGTAAGATGAGTGTATATACATACTGCATATTTACATGGGTACATATTACAAGTACAATAGAGACCATGTGTCCACTCCTGGGGGGTGAGCGACAGTCAACACTACTGAGTATAGAAGAGACAACTGAACAGTAATTACTTGCATAATGATACACATCCACCTGGATATGGATATAGAGACATTCACATTCATATATCCCCACCTGGCATCTCCTCTGGGAGTCCAAGGCTCTTGAGCATGGCCTGGTTGGGTAGTCTGTTGCCGGTGGGGCAGAGGGCCTCGAAGATCCTGGGGTTAGAGCTCAACAAGGAACAAATTAAAGAGCACGAGATAATGAATCACACATTGTTTACCTCAGAATCTGCACGATATCGTCATCTGTGGCCACCAGGAACTCGCACTGGGTGTCTGTTGGGGGGAAGAGGGTGGCGGAGGGGGAGACTGGGGTGAGGGAGGGATTTAGAAAACAGGGTATAAACAATACCCAACCATACTATACTGTATATGTATTCTACTATATACTATATACTATACATATACATACCTGTTGCAATCATGGACGCCAGGTCACGGGCTGTCTCGTCCCCTGTGATGTCACAGACAATGCGGTATCTGGGGTGAGGAGATGCGCTATGATGGATAGACAATGACAAAGAAATAACGTACCCACTGCCGAAGCGGGTCTTGAGCCTGACTGGGCTGCCCAGGCACATCATGGAACCCTCTCTGGGAATGAGCAGACGAAACATAAATACACATACGGGGAGAGAGAGATAGAGAGAGTGTGGACTTAGTTACCTCACAATGGCGATGGTGTCTGCCAGCGTGTCCACCTCCTCCATGGAGTGGGAGCACAGGACAACGGTGCGGTGCCTGGGGGTGAGGGCATATATACACACATATATATATACATGGTGAGACAAGGCAAGAAGATTAGTAGGCGCACACTGTACTCACTTTGCTGCCTCTGCGATGATCTCCCACATGTGCCTCCTGGAGTTGGGGTCGAGGGAGGAGG
>BDIP01000139.1:0-10597 GCA_003568945.1 Kipferlia bialata
CCCCGTGCCCCCCCCCCCCCCCCCCCCCGCCCCTTTCTCTCTCAGTCATCCCGCCCTCCCCCCCTCTCCCCCCAGCTGGCTAGCCCCTGTCAACAACGAGGTCACACCCTCAAGTACAACAGTGGCACCAATGCAGGTGGGGGCGGATGAGTGTATGCATATGTATATATAACACACAATCCTATATATGTATGGTATATATATGATATGTACATGGATATTGTAATTAGGTTAATAATGTAATGTTCCCAGTTACCCCCCCCCCCCTCTCGAACACATTAATCTCATCCCCCCCCCCTCCTACCCACCCCTTAATCATTCCCTCACCCCCCAGGTAGTGCTTGCCTTCATCCCCCTCACTGCTATCCGGGCCCTGTTCACAAGGCAGGAGTATGACCCAGTCTCATGGTGGGTGGTGCATGGATACAGCATATAGTACCCACATTGAATGCTCACAGTGCATCACAGAGTGTCCATCGGTGTCGTCATCCTTCATGTCAGCTGTCCCTCTCCCCCTCTCTGTCTGTCGATGACAGCATCAGCTAATTGCCAGGGCCAACGTCATTGCATGTATCCTCATTTTCGGCCTTCTAGGCATCGTACTCATTGCGAGATGCTCTTGCTGCTGTGGACAAAAGGGAAAGTACGCGAAGTATGCTAAGTTAATCCTGTTATGTACACTGTATGTGGGGGGTGCAATCCATGTCCCCTAGACACCACATTGCTGCTATGAGATTCTAGAATACCCATATTATGGTGCTTTAGAACTCACTTACTCCAGGAAGATCCGGAAGATCGTCCGCAAGGCTGACACAAACAAGGATGAGTATGTGAACGTCGTCAGGGTACGTGACGTGTACCTATACGACAGTAGCAATATGTGGGTAATGCAGGATACTCACTCCAGCTCAGGGCTCGGTTCAGCCCCCCCTCTTCCCCTGCTGTCACCAACAGTACTACCACTGCCACTGCTACTACCACTGCTACTACCCCTGCTGCCCCGGCTGGACAGGCTGCTGAGACCCAGAAGGAGGAGGCCCTCTCGTACACCTCCCTCAGGAACACTCAGAGGGGGAAGGTGGCAGGTACCACTGTCCCACACCAACACATTTCATCACCCAGCATTCATATATATATACCCATATATATTTATGATATATATATATATATGATATTAATATATATTGAGAGAGAGAGGGATGGTGGCAGGTGCCTGCATATTTGGCTAAGTACTCGCATCAATATATATTTGTTTGTCTCCTCCCATCTTTCTATCTCTCTTTCCATTGAATCTCCTTAGTTATTCGGTGTACAATATGTACTGCTGGCTTACCCCCAGGTGGCCTAGTCACCATCCTGCTCGTCATCTTGGGTGTAGGCATGGTGGGGTGGACGGTGTTTGCATGCATCTACCGTCACAACAACACTCTGGTGCTGCCTCGGGTACGTAAGGGATATATATGCACTTCCCGCTGCATTTCTCTATACCTATTCATCCTACCTCTCTGTTGTCTAGTCCCGATGCCAGGAGCTCTATGACGACATGTCCCCCGGCCAGCCCCCGTTCCTCAGAGAGAGACTGGTAGAGACAGTGCCCTACACCAGTGTAGACACGGTGGCTGGGAAGTACCTAGGTTAGATAATATGTGTATTGGTATGCATACCAGACACTGTGGGGAATATCCTCAGCTCACCCTCAGAGTCCAATGTTGCCGCCAACGACAACCTGTACGTGATGGAAGCACTGTCAGGTGGGACATATACCACGTGCATATCAACACGACAGCCGACATAGCACAGTGCGTCATCTCCCACCCACTGATTTCTTTGTATTCATCTTTCCTAGGATCTGTCCCCCGCATGTCACCCACCCCAGGCTCCAGCTGGGATGTGCAGTGCATACCGTCTGACCCCGTCTTCCTGAGTATGACCTTCGAGGACAAGGTCAGGTACCATGCCTTGTGTGTACACTATGTGTCCTGTTGAATATGTAATATCAGTACTCTCTCTGTGTAGCCGTACCTCACCCCAGGATAGTGTTCTCAGCTGGTGCCGGTGCCATTCCCTTTGGTGACTACCCGAGTCTGGGTGTGACACAGAACCCAACGACAGTGGCACAGCTGAGGTGGGGGGTAGTTGTCATACATACTGTGGTTATACTATAGTGTGCTGCAACTCTGTGTACATGACATACCAACCACCAGGGCTGCCAAGTGCCTAGTCCTTGAGACAGAGGGGTGCACTCTCATGGGTATGGATGTGGTGTATATACTCATCTCTATTGTACGCTTCTGTCGGTTTGGGTGCAGGAGCTCCATTGGTACATATATATACCCTTCACAATACTCACCCTTCCAGGTGGTCCCCCATGCAGTGCCACTTACTCAGAGGATGAAGAGTGAGTGTTGTTACTATTGCTATACCTCTAGTGGCGCTGGTACCTCACGTATCGCTTCTTACTCTCACGGCAGCTACACCCCTCTGCTCCCCACCCTGAGCTACGGATGCTGGAAGGACGAGACAGACATGTACCACCACGTCAGGTATCATGGATCATGTATACACTCATCACCTCTCTTTGCCCCCTCCCCCACCCCAGTGCCGTGTCTCTGGCCTGGGCTGCCGGGTACCCTTCCTTCACAGACATGACATTCACCTTGAGTATGGTACCCACCCAGGGAGGGGAATACGATGGGTTTGGACTCAATACGGCGGCAGTGAGGTACTGTGTGGGTATTGGTGTAGGTGTATATACATGCACAGGGAGTCAGAGAGTCACTCGCTTGCATGGTTCTGATCTTGTGTGTTGTGTGTTGCAAGCACATTCAATCTCTCACTGCTAGGACCCACGTCTACCCAGGGTCATTCAACCAGTACCTTATTACCCATGGGGAGTCTGCAGCAGAGCCTTACCTCAAGGGAGACACAATGGTACGGACGTGGTAGTGGTTATACCTTCAGGCAGTATGCTACCTTGGTGAACAGTGTCATGACATGGTCTCTACATCCATATCCCTATACAAGCTGACCCTAGGTTGCCGGTGGTCTGAGTGTGGCCCTTGGGTGGTGGCAGGATGGGATGGCATACCCTAGAGACAGCATGGATCAGGCAGACATAGCGGGTATGGGGTATACAGTTCCACTCCTTGGGGGATATCTGGCATATGACCCACTCTCACACCAGTTGCAGAGGCTTACGTAAACGGCAAGATAGCAGCGAACGCCAGAAGTGAGAGGTGAGATAACTCCACAATTCGGTGTTCTCGATACTGCATCAGATTGGGATATGTTGCAATAGGGTGTGAGTAGCGTTCTGACCCCTAGTGATGTGGCATACTACACAGACATGGTGTGGAACCCCTTCACCGAGGTCTTGTTTGACCCTGATACTGGGCTGCAGACAAACAGCACAACCCCGGTGAGTGGTTTATAGTATACTCCCAGCCTTTAGTCTCTTATCAAACTAACCTGTAGGCCCTTTGGGATAGTGACCGCAGCATACACTCCACCGTTGGCCCTCTTCCCTTAGCCACGCTGGCAGGACTCAGCCCCGACCGGACTAGATGTATGTGTTGGAGTGTATATGGAGCCCGCTGCGCTATATGCATTGTAGTCGTAAGTATGTCCTCACCCCAGACTCGTGTTCCCTCAAGGACATCGGGAGCCAGCACTACTTCCATGGGGGTCTCTGTGAGGGACTGAACCATGGTGCGTGTAGTGTGCATATTAGCCATCTTATGACCCTGACCTTGCAGTGACAATTCTCATGACATCAACCCACGCCAGGCGACCCCCTTAGTGGTGGATCCTACACCACCCAGCAGCCTGATGCGGTGCTATGTGGGACCCAGTCATTCACTGTAGAGTCGCAGATGATGAATGTGCCAGGTGGGCTGGTGGCTATATGTATACAGTGCCTACTATGTTATCAAGTGTAATTGTACCCACTGCCAACCCCTCAGGATGGTGTGAGCACCCCGAGTCTCTGGCCTGGCTATCGTCAGACGGACAGGAGGGGTACTGCGAGTCAGACAGGGTGTTCTACTCATCGGTGCTGTCCAAGATCGATAGGTGTGTACTAATGAACAATCAAGTATGTACTATCCCTGGGTGTTTGTCCTGACCGTCAGTGGCTTCAGTGTCTGCGACTCTACTGGCGGGGCCTCATACCCTCTGACCATATCAGTGAGGCACAAGAGGAGTGACCAGGTGGGTATACATAACATTATCAATCATTCATCATTGACCAGGTATGACATGATTCCCTATGTTATGTCCCTCTAACCCAGGTGACCCAGGTTACCTTCAGCAACATCGACGCGGCCAATCTAATCAAGGTGTGTGCTGACGTATGACTTTACACACACATGTCGACAATGATGTATCTAAATTCTCACTTACAGGACACCGTTGTGCTGGTGGTCTCTATCGTTGGCGGCCAGGCAGCTCTTAGATGGGTCCTAGAGACGTTGAAAGAGTATGTTGATTTGTGAATTGTCCCGACTCTCCTATTCCATGTGTGTATATATTATGTTGGTCCCTGTCTCACCCCAGTCTGGGCTCCGCCAGGAGGAAGGTTAAGGAGAATGAGGATAAACTAGACAAGGTGGGTAGGGAGTAGAGTTGTTGACGTGAACTATCCGCTACATACACTGTCATTGTATACCCTTACCATACTAGTACAGTACCACTGCTATTTCCTTATCTGTAGGTGTGGCCGACGCACGACGCCTTCGCTCAGGCCGTGCAGTTTGGGGAGATCTATGGACTGGTCCAACATGAGGTGACTACCCAGCTCAGAACGAATGCACTCAGGAGCAAGCAGTCACAGTAGGTGTGACTAGGGAGATGGTCCATAGGCATCGTATGACCGTAGACGCTAGAGACACCCCCCCCCAGTGTGACCTCACGGCATATCGTGCTACACAATAGGATCGGTTGGTAGAATAGATTGTATTGGTATTCTCTATTGTGTGTATCATGTACTCTTACAATACTACTGACAAATGTGGCCAACGCACTCTCTAGATCGACTGTACCACTCAGATATATCTGAGTGGCACAGAAGAGTCGAGGCGCAAATGGCTCACATATCAGACCCACCAACAGCCCCCTTGGGACTGAGCTTCCAGAGTCTGTTCCACCCCTGCCTCATGGCACCATAGATGGGGTGGGGGGTAGCATCGGGTAGGGCTGGGGGCACCCTCCCATACCCCCAGGTCAGGTACACAGCAGCATCCCCCGTGGCAGAGAGGGGGGAGGAGTCTCCCTTGGTACCAAGCACCCAACCTTCAACACCCCTCTCACCCCCCTTCCCACTGACCACCTCCAGCCCCCCTGCCCGTGCCCATGCACCCAGCCACTGGGGGTAGAGCATGTACTGCAGGAAAAGGTCCGATATGTTGAAGGGGTGCTCGGGGAGGGGGCTCCTGAGGATGGGGTCCAGCCCCTCTGCCTTGTTGACCCTCTTGGCAGTGTCGAGGGCGAGGTCTAGGATCTGACACCTACCCTTGGTGTCGGGATAGTCCATGAGGCTGGCCCCTTTAGTCACAGAGCCCCAGTTCATGGTGTACCCACTGTGTGTGCATGTCACACCCCCACAGCGCCTGGCCAGACCGTGTAGCACCTTGTTTGGCACATAGTCCAGCACATTGGACCAGGACATTGTCCTAGGTGACAGGACTGACACCTCTCTTGTGACTGCATAGTCTGTGACATCACCCAGCCTGAGGGAGACAGACACAGACCCAGCCCGGCCCCTCTCCCTCAGAGCCCTCAGCCTGACCCCCAGCCACTCTCGAACACCGTCCAGCACTGTGGCACTGCCGCTCATATTCCTAGCACATTGCAGACACTCTCTGAATGGGACTACAGAGAACACACTGGCCAGGCCGGCCGAGGGGGCAATGCCGTCAGGGCAGGAGAACATGGAGAGACTGCCTGTGGGCCTGGGCTTGGGTGCCCTTCTTCTCCCTCTAGCCTTCTTTGCAGAGGCATCCGCCCTCGCAAAGTCACCCGTGAGGTTATATGTCCCCACAGCCACTCTATCCTTGCGTCTCACAAGAGAGCCGGCAAGGAAGGAGGAGGTTGGGGACTGGAGAGAGAGCCACTCTCCCCTAGCCCGAGAGAGAGGGACAGAGGGGGAGAGAGAGGGGTCAGCCCAGTGGGAGAGGATGGAGGAGACGGGAGGGGGGAGAGAGGATGCAGTGGATAGGAGAGAGGAGGCGGCATCCCGGAACAGGGCCTCTGTACTAAGGTCCCAGGTGGAGCTGTACCACACCTAGGGGGTAAGAGGAGAACAACAACAGAACTAGAGGTGACACATATAGGGGGGTGGTACCTGGAGGACTGCCCTCTCATAGTGCGAGGCCTCTCCCTCACACAGCATGTGCCACACAACCATGGTCTTGGCAACGGCAAAGGCACACAGCTCATACCCCACAAAGGAGAGAGGCTGGGGGGTGGCACCTTCACCACCCTCCCTCTCCCCTCTGCCCCCACTCTGTATGTCTGCACACAGCAGGGTGCCGAGGTCCACAAACCCAACTGCCACGTGGGTGGTGCCAGAGTACATGGGGGTGGGGGTGTAGGTCTGGTTGCTGGGGGTGAGACGTTACATTAATGTCACACACACAATCCATCCATACATATATGTATATATATGTGTGTGTATACAAACCTGAAGTTGTGCCTGACAGTGTTGCTGTACCCCTTGTTCGGAGGCTTCCTCAAGTGGCACACACTCCCAACCCGTGCCCCCACATACCACGACTCAGACCATGTACCATGGAGTCTCTTCCGGAGCTCGTGGGGCACCACTTTCCAAGAGGGGTCACGCCGAGAAGTCTCCATCTTATCTGGGAGGCACCGTAGGTTCTCGTAGGCAACCTCGAGGTGCTCCTTCACCTGGTGCCGGGGAAGGCCCTTGGGGTACCCGTGCTTGAGCGTCTCCTGAACAAAGTCGGGGAAGGGGGGTAGGGGGTTCCCCTGCATCATGCGCATAACCAGGAACATGTCGTTGCTACACCTCATGTCCTTGACCGAGACACGCTGATCCTTTGGTACCTTCTGTCTAGCCTCTTCCTCTTGTCTCTCCTGAAGTTTCTCTGCTGTACTGCTGCCCATAGATTTCTATACTGAATAGCTTGCCAAGCTGCTTGCACTCCTAGACCCTTGGGTGGTTTTTGCACTGGCTTTGAGACGCTCAAGACGCCAGATCTATGGCCGCCTCTTTCTGTGATGCAGAAGACTCTAGCACTCCACGGATTTCTTCAGGTAATGGTTAGAATGGTGAGAGTAGACATGATGACACCCATATTTCTGCTGGGGAATTTGTATATTCTGGTAACTGCTCCCTGTAAATCCCCGTATCATAGTAACCCCCAGACCGGAGATGTGTTCCTGAAGAAGCTTGGCCAGCTCAGGTGAGATCGGTAGAGACAGTTGTGTCCACCTCCCCCCCTTACCCCCTCTCGTCCTTCGCCACTAGATCTAATTGAATAGGAAGTACCTCAAGCACACCACCACCTTCGATGTGATTGATGCCCCCGTCTCCATCCACCCCCATGCACTCAATGAGGACAGTGGGTATGTACCCGTATCTCTTAGTTATGTACCTACATCCCCCCCCCCCTCACCTCCCAGCCTTGTCGAGTGCACTGCTGAGTGTGTGGGTGTGGATGGCTCTGTCTCCATCCAGCACTCCATGGTGCCTGCAGACCCAGAGGGCACAGACACCAACAGATGTGCGGTATTTATATAGTGTGACTGCTCTCTCTCCTGTATGTATGCGTCTGCCTCCCCTGCTCCCCTTGCCCTTTGCCCTGCTCCTCTTCCTCACCCCAGACCTGGGCTGGTGGGTCAGTGATGTGCCGGGCTTTGACGTCAAGACCAGATACTACATAGAAGAGGCCTTGGACTACATCGAGGAGTATATACTAGGTAAATGCATCTGTAACTACATTCACGGTGTGTGTCCTGCTCTCTCCTGTCCCCCCTTTCACCCAGAGACCAAGCCTGACGTGATCCTAGCCTTCAGCCAGGGGGCGTCCAGCCTCGCACTTCTGTACGTGTAGGTCGCTTTCCCTCCCTGTCGTTCAAGTATATACACTGATTGCTTCATCCTATATGCCATATCCCTCTACCTCCTCTGCCCGTCCCACCCCAGGCTACACCGGTGGGGCTCCAACCCCCCTGCCTTCATCAAGTCTGCCATCATGATATCCCCAGCTGGGGCACCCGGCACAGAGGGGCTGGACAAGGGTATGTACACTACCACATGTATTACGTGTATGTGTTCTGCCATGTATATATGGACACTCTCCCCCAACCCTCACCCCAGTCCACTCCCCCATCTCCACCCACCTCATCTACGGGGAGCAGGACTACATAGTGCCCAATGAGCTGTCCTTGCGTGTAGGTAAGAATACTATGTGTCAGCAGTCATATTTGCCTCGCCTAGTCGTGTCTCACCCCCAGGAGACGCCCTGGCTCTAGATGGTGTCCACCCACACGATGGAAAGCACTTTGTACCGGCAGGTAGTGTTCTAGTACGCACTGCTGTAATTGTGTAGTATCCCTCGATCATCCTCCCTCCTCTCACCCTATAGCCTCCAGACACAGACCCATCTGGGCCGAGATATACGGCATCACACCCCCAGAGCAGAAGTAGAGGAGGGGATAGAGTGCCATACACTTCGGACATACACACATAGGGATGATGGGGTTCATATCTATAACTCAGGCATTGAGTGACCGTGAGTCTATTTAGATCTATGCACAGTCCCTCCCCATTTCCCCCTCACTTGCTCTCCCCTGCCCTGAGGCGTCTGTCTCTCCTCTGGGCCTCCTCGATGGTCTCCTGGGGGTGGAGGGCGGAGAGGGAGGAAGGGTTATGGATAGAACAAGAGAAGAGAGAACGAGAGAGAGGACCTAGGTACATATACATGTCCACCCACCTTTGCCTTCTGTGCCGCAGGGAAGTCCCCATCACCTATCAGCCTCACATCGGCCCTCCTGGGGGTGAGTATAGCAATAGATACAATACTATTTGTGCGAGGGCAGTCCTCCTATACTATGTAGATGTATCCATTTCCCCACCTCCTGCTGTCACTGGGCAGTGCTCTCTCCAGGGGCACAGGGCTGTTGGCCTGGATGGAGTGGGAGTAGCGCCAGATGACCTGGGGGTTAGACTAACGTGGTTGTGTGCAGTTACAACCCTGAACAAGTAGTGTCACCTGGTTCTGCCACACAAACTCCTTGACGTAGGACCCCTGGGCAGTGGATATCTCTGACCCGTACTTGGGGTGGTCCTTCTTGTCCTGGGTCAGAGTGTATCTGAACACCTGATACACCATATGAATTGGAATATGCCACAGTATGCACCCACCCTCTTCTTGGAGTGCCACTTGGCCCTCTTCTCGGTGTCTGTGACCTGCACTATCGACATGTCACACTCATCAACCTGGGGGTCAGGGGCAACGACAGCGAGTATGTATCATGCATAGCAGCTCTACAATGACTGCACCAGTAGTTAGATACATACCCTTCTACCCTTTTTCCTGCTGTCCGTGAAGTGGATGGTGCCCTCAAGGTGACTTGTCTCGTCATACACAAGGAAGGTGCCTGAGAATCAGTACACCGGCTACTATACATGATAACATGTCACACGCCACCCCATACCCGTGTAGACTGCAGCCCTCTTGCCCCATATGATGCCGTTGATGATGGTATCAGGAAGGGTGAAGTGGATGCGGTTGGTCTCTGGGGTGAGGTTGAAGCGAGATTGAGTAGTATCCACAATACGTGTGCATGTACCTACTCCTGTGTTGTCGTACAGTACCAGCAGCCACTTGCCAGGCTGGGTCACATTGACTGTATTGCCCTGGGGTCAGAGATATCATATACACTATATACAGTCATGCATCAGGTGTAGTAGCAGAGGGTAACCAGCAGACATGGAGAGCGTGACTCTTGACATCCTCCCACCTTGAATGACGCTGTGTACACTGCCTGTCCACTCAGTCTCCAGCCATCACCTGGGGTCATATATATAATCATGTGGTGTAGATATACAAATAGAAATGGCTGGTGAGGAGGACAACGGGCATTGAGGACGTTGATAAGGTATGTATGTATATCACACCTAGCAGGAGCATGGATGTCTCTGGGGGATGGTGTCTGCTGCCCTCACAGTATACCCTGGGGTGAGAGTGAGAAGGATGGGATAGGTACTGTCAGTGGTACCACAGAGTACAGTATGACCCATGATACCTAGTCCCATCTCCAAACACTGTCTCGTATGTCTCACCCAGGACAGGGTTCACAGGCTTCCTGGGGGTGAAATGGCGGGCATATACGAGGGACATATACTATACGATACCCAGTCCCCTGCCTAAATGTGTGTATACACAAATTCATATATACACATACCTGTGTGACCCCAGCCTGCTGAGACCTGCGAAGAAGAACGCACACACATGCACAAATCTGACCAGGGGGTCTGTCTGTCTCCTGGCTGCAGCAAGGAGAGGGGTCTCCCTGGGGGTCAGGGGAGAGAGAGGGGGGGGGGGGGGGGGGGGTTTGTATGATTGGAAAA
>BDIP01000139.1:12049-29144 GCA_003568945.1 Kipferlia bialata
TTCGGGAGCCCCTCTTTTCCCCCCCCCCCCCCCCCTAGTCCCTGACCTCAGTGTTTGCCAACTCCTCCACCCCCTACGAGACAGACAAGAACAAGGGCAGGCTCAGCCCCACATCATACGTCTAGAGAGTGGGTGTATCAGGGTGTGTAGAATAGAATGTGTATTGTGCTGTCTATTTAGACGAGTGTTTAGACGTATGTAACCTCGTCATCCAGGGACAGTCTCTCCACAGTGACAGGGTCAGTGTCAGTCTCTCCCTCTCCCTCTCCCTCTGGCTTCTCGGCCTTGTGGATGGCGACAGTGTCCTCAAGACGCACGGCCATGCCCTGGGGGGTCAGTATATATACAATAAATGATATATATATAGATATACTACACTGTATACATGTGTACTATGCACCTCAAGACGCATAGCCATGCCCTGGGGGGTTAACATACAATAGTATAAATACACATGAATAGTATACTATATATATATACATATATATATTTTCGTGTGCGTGTGTTTACTATACATGCATACCTGGTACTTGGGGTTGATGAAGTCTGCGCAGGGTAGGTAGATGGCAGGCTCCACAGCTATGCAGTTGCCATCCACGAGGGGACTGCCTGGGGATACCATGGGGCAGTCATGAGTGGACATGCCTGGAGATCAGTACATATATATGTCACTTATACGAAGAGAGAGAGTACACCCCCTCCCTACCGATGTGGTGTGCGAAGGGGTGTGGGAACAGGGTCCCCAGCACGTCAGGGGTGGGCTCCTCTAGCAGTATGCCCCCAGCGGCCAGGACAGACAGGATAGAGGCAGCACCAACAGTGGTCAGCTCAGACAGGGAGGCCTGGCCGTGCCTGGGGTTGAGTGTACAGCATATATGGATATATATATACTAGTATGAATATATATGGGGAGGCCTGGCCAGGCCTGGTGGGTTAGATGTTGGAGAATACAGTATATATGGGTATGTATAATAACATGGTATTTATGAAGAGTGTGCACACCTGTTCTCGATGCACTTGAACCGGTTGATACATATGTGATAGTGATTTAGGGACGACAAGCATATAGTTGCTATGGTGTACACACCTGTTCTCGATGTGCTTGAACAGGTTGTCCCTGCAGGCTGTCACAGTCTCGAGGAGGTCAAGCTCTAGAGGGTCAGACAGTTATGAGAAGGAAGGGGAGAGACAAATAGAGAGTATACACATCCACCCACCTGCGTCACTGACTGTCTCCACCACCACTGGTCTGGACACATCGGCACAGTAGCCAGCCTGGTTCCTAGGGTTAGTATATACAAACATATACATATACATATGTATATAGGAATATATATACATGTGACTGTACATACACACCGACACAGTAGCCGGACTGGTTCCTAGGGGGTCAGAGCATCTACAGAAACAAAGACACTAATCATCAACATATAATAATGGATCTATATTTACATATATATATAAATTCAGGTACCTCAGACCCACGTCGTACTGCAGCAGCTTGTCAGATGCAATGGGGGCTGTGCCGAAGATGTGGTGCACGCTGGAGGGGTCAGGGGGAGACATGGAATACATTTACATATATATAGTGTATATTGAGTGAAATAGGTAACTATGAGAAGGGCCAAAGATGTGGTGCACGCTGGAAGGGTCAGGGGGGAAGAAGTTGTGTACAATAATAGATGTCTGATTCATACAGCTACTTGCAGTATACATATATATATATATCCCATACCGCATAGCGTTCTGTCCCGTGGCCACCACTGGTGGGAATGCCAGGTGGTGGGACCCCAGCATGTGACCGGAGTGCTCGAACCAGGAGGCGGCCTGGTCGTTAATGTAACTATGTGTATGTATAGATGTTGGTGAATGGAGGTGACAAGTATAACAGTATATACCCAAAACTGATTCCCCCACCTCGTGCTCGTGCAGGGCCACCCCCTTGGCGGCACCTGCTCTGACCTCAGACACAGACTGGCGGAGGGCCTGGGGGGTGAGGAGGCATATAGTATACTGATTGATGCATACTAATGTACTGACAGTATTGCACTAGATGCTCATACTCCCTCAGTCCAGCTGCATGCATGGGTATACATAGGCATGTATACATTCATGCATATATATGTAGATGTATATATATATACATCCATACCTCCTCCGTCCAGCTGCATGCCTGTCTGATCTGGTCCACCTCCCACTCGTCCTTGACAGACATCATCCTGGGGGTGGGGCATAGTGTATAGGTATACAGATACATTGATATATACATATGGAGAGAGAAGGAGTGATATCCCAGTCGTCCTTGACAGACATCATCCTGGGGGTGGGGCATAGTGTATAGGTATATAGATATACAGATACATTGATATATACATATGGAGAGAGAAGGAGTGATATCCCACTCGTCCTTGACAGACATCATCCTGGGGGTGAGGGGATTGTAGTGTAGGCAATGACTTTAGATAATGAATATACACATATGTATTGATGAGGGACTCACACAATGTACACCCTACACGAATGGCCCCACCTGTCGACCTGCATGACTGGCTGGCCTGTGCCACACATCTCCATGTTGCGGCCCTGGGGGTGAGGGTATGATAACACGTTAGCACCGGCACCCTATGCTAGTCACTCACAACACCTATCGTTCCTACTACTCGTCCCACTCCCTCATCAGAACAAAGATACACTATCTATATGCATGTGTATACATATTTACACACCTCCGATGTCCACTCCCTCATCCATGTCTCAAACTCAGGCATGGGCTGCACAAGCTAGGGGTCAGAGGCACAGGGTGATTCATGTATACTACACCAATATATATTAAACAACATGGGTATGTGCTGCATCAGCTACACAGGGGGTGTCAGTAAGTATAACCACGCCCACCTCCTCTCTCTTTGTGTCTGTGGCGTCAGTGTAGAGACCCATCATCTCAGCTATGTCTGTGCCACTGGGCTTGGCCCCATAGTACGGGGTCAGCCTGGGGGTGGGCTCATACAAATATGTAATTGTATACACACACATATATAGATAGAGAGAGAGAGAGAGAGAGAGTCACTACCACCCTACCTGGGGTCCATGGCAAAGACACTATAAACACACACATATATATACTAATTTATAGAGCGAGAGACAGAAGGGTGACTCTACCTAGGATCACTCTCCATGGCAAAGAGTCTCTCGGTCACAACGCCCTGGGATTGGAAATATACCATACACTATATGTATCCATATCACTGTTAGGTTTCAGTGGTTCCGAGAGGCAACAGTGACAACTAAAGAGAGAGAACAGGTACATAGCCTCTGTACCATATATCCTTGTCCTTGGATACACACACCTCCTCGTCCTTGGCCAGAGACAGCACCACGTTGCTGTCGTCATAGCCTGTGAAGTACAGGAAGGGGGAGGACTGGAGGAAGGGCAGGGGGATGCCTGGTGGGTAAGGATAAAGGGGAGGGGGGGGGGGGAGGCTCAACTCTGCAACACTGAGAGTACATCACTAACTCTATATCCTATATACATCTCAGAGACTCAGTGGCAGAAAGACATACAGACACTATTGACCGTCAGATGTCTATCTGTATAGCATACCACCCCACCTGGCTCCTTGAACTGGGGTGGGTTGGAGGGGATGGCCAGGGCTGTGCCGGGGTGCATGGAGGCCATGAGGGCAGCACGCCGCTGCGCAAACACAGACAGAGGACCAACCAAACCCATCTAACCAGACTACTAGACTGTTGAAGACGAGTCAACGGTCAGATGCGTGCCTCTCGTTGAATTGAGGGGGTAGTCGTCTGCACCCTCAATTCACAAAACACAATGAACTTCTGCCCCACCTCGCTTCAGTGCCTTACGTGAGAGTACAGTGTGTAGGAGCAGTAGATTCATAGTATTGGACCTTCTATAAGCAGCTAGGGAACCCATCATTTCCCCTGACTGTGGAGTTAGGGCACCCCTTGTGTGAGTGCGTCTGTAGATAGTCCACCCAGTCCACCATGACAGACACCATCCAGTGCCCGTTCTGCCAGGACCACTACCCAGCTGCACAGCTCATTGCACACTGCAGGTGATACATATACACACATACTTCTATACATTCGTAGTAGTGTGGCCCCCCTCGCCCTGTCTCTCTCTCTCTCCCTCTCTGTCTCTCTCTGTGTGTGTCTTACCCCAGGTCCTGTCGACTCAAGCTGAACAAGGGCCCCCTCAGTCAGCGTCAGCCCCAGAAGAAGTACGTCCCCCCTAGGGAGCCTGCCCCAGCCCCTGCCCACCGTGAGCAAGGGGATGTGTATGAGGTTGACGCATACCCTAGTAGCAGTGATGCATACCAGGGTGGGGATGGATACTCACCGGCCCCTATCAGGCAGAGCGATGTCGAGGCAGAGAGGGAGAGGGAGAGGGAGATGGAGAGAGAGAGAGGCCGTGCCAGGGGTAGAGACAGGGAGCTCCAGAGGCAGAGAGAGCTGCAGAGAGAGCACGAGGAGGAGCTAGAGCTAGAGAGGGAGAGACAGCACCAACTGCAGCTGGAGGTAGGGGTGTGTGTGTGTATGTGTATGTATACATACCTGTATATATGTTCTAGTACTGACCCCAGATGGAGGAGGAGAACCAGGTCACTCTGTCTCCGGCTTTACTATACATGACTCCATGCATTCTATATATAATGTCTATATATGACTCTTCTGCTATATACTGTACTATGTACTCTATATACATGTGTACGTGACTGACCCCAGATGGAAGAGGAGAACCAGGCCAGGAGGGAGAGGGAGAGACAGGTGGGCAGACTCAGCCCAGTATATACAATCCCTTCCTCTCTAGATATACACTGCGCTCTGTCTTCGATAGTGTATCTAGGTTGTATACATGTATTTATACACTATATTGTCTACATGTGTCTCTGACCCCCAGCTGGAGGAGGAGGAGGTCCAGGAGAGACTCAGGGAGAGAGAGAGACAGGTTGGTGTCCACGTGTATGACTTGTGTACGACCCAACCCCCCCCCCCACCGCCTCACTCCGACGTCAGCTGCTTGTAGAGATACCAACCTATATCAACACACACATATATATATCTCTACATCCGTCCCATACCATCTCATACAGCTGAAGGCCAACATGTGCATGTTTATACATATATATACACCTTATACCAGGTCCAGCTGCAGGTGAAGAGGGACCAGGCAGAGAGAGAGGAGGAGGCCAGGCGGCACAAGGAGAGGGAGCAGAGAGAGAGAGACAGGCTGGCCAGAGAGCGGGAGGGGGAGAAGGAGAGAGAGAGAGAGAGGCAGAGGGAGGCAGAGAGGGCCAGGCTCATCGAGGAGGAGGAGGAGAGAGAGAGGGAGAGGGAGAGAGAGGCCGCTGCGGAGAGAGAGAGACTCCTCGAGGTGGAGAGGGAGGAGAAGCTGCGCCAGCAGAGGGAGAGGGAGAGGGACCTGGAGAGAGAGAGAGAGATTGAGGCTGAGCTGCATGACCATGAGCTTAGTGAGCCCTCTCACTCAGAGGGGTCCCAGTCGGTGTCACCCCCAGCGGGGTACAGGTGGGTACAGGACATGTACTCTGTGAGCTATTACTGTTGTGATATATGTGGTGTTTATGAGAGTGATCTCTATGTGTATAGTTTCCCTTGCCCCGTATAGTCGTATTCTCATACCTTTCTCTCCCACCCTCCCCCACCTCACCCCACCAGGCCCCGTACCCGCTATGGCGATGGGACCTCAGGGTTCAGCGTGGAGGGGGAGAGAGACCTCGTGGCAGAGATTGAGCTGAGCAGGGAGAGAGAGGAGCAGGAGGCGAGGGAGAGGGCAGCCCTGGCGGAGAGGAGGGAGAGAGAGAAGGCAGAGCAGCAGAGGAGAGATGCCGAGAGGAGAGAGAGAGAGGAGGCCGACAGGCAGAGGCAGGTGGGTTGAGGGTGATGTCTTAAAGAGTGTGTTTGCAGTCGCTGCCGAATTTTACTAGGGGATATGTAGGAGTATATCATACATATACATATAAATGTCCAAATCTCCTCACCCTTCAGATCCAGCAGGAGAGAGAGAGAGAGCTGGCCCTGTCCGACTTCCAGGTGGGTGATGTAGTACTCATACATGTCTTACAAGCATTATATATATGCATCTCCTTCAATTATTTGTTAAGAATTATTTATTACGTTATAGGCATCCTCTACACCCTCTGACCCCAGGCCGGCCAGCGTCAGAGGGCAGTTGAGTCTGTGCACCCTATGGACAGAGAGGGCGAGAGGGGGAGAGACAGGGAGAGGGAGAGAGAGGACCCCAGGCAGGGTGTGAGGTCATTGAGGAGGGACTCTGGGAGGGAGAGAGAGTCTGGGAGGTCCAGGGGGAGCAGGTTAGTGTATGTACTATATATATACAGCTTACATAGAACGGGTGTGTCTCTCTCTCTCTATCTCAACCCCCAGGTCCCTGCGCCCCTCCACGGCCCATGGCCACAGGAGGGAGAGAGACAGCAGAGACAGAGACAGGGCTAGGCCACAGGCTGGCAGGTACGGCCATGTATACTTACATACATATATATACATATATGTATATACTCAGTGTGATGTAGTCTGATCCCTTCTATCACTCACCCCAGGGACTCCCTCCCCCCCTTCCTCCCCACCCCTGCCTATGAGCCCGTGCCCAGAGACATGAGGGACATGAGGGAGAGAGAGAGAGAGAGGGTGGCTGTCCCTGGTGGCACAGTCTCCAGGTACTGCATGTACTGCGGCAACCCCCACTTCCCAGACGCCAAGTGGTGTGGCAACTGCGGGGCCATGCGTATACCATACCCCCAGTAGATAGAGGTGTATAACATGTGTGTGTGCATATATATATGCCGAGAGATACCTCGAGTGTAGGCGAGGGTCTGCGATTGTATTTTGATGAATAGAGAGGAATTGGTATAGTATCATGGTCTTGGATAGAGCGAACGACCATCTATTTGTTAACTATGGACCCAACTTGCACTGCAAGGAGACTGTCTATGCCTCCCCCTCCTCCTTGCGCCATGGCATGTCCCCCTCCCACCCCTGCACCATGACCCCCTGTGCATCCACCGCATCCCCCCTCTGCCTCATCCACCCGGTGCAGAAGAGAGACTCGGCATACGAGTAGTCGGTCGAGATGTTGGCCTGGGGTGAATTTCTCACAGAATACTACGCTCTATGCATACAAAACGACACCTGGATCTTAATACCTTGATGCCAAATGCAGTATATACACACTATACACCATATACTCCATACCATACCTTGAGCTCTGCCAGGCCCTTGAACATGTACTTGATAGAGGCTCATACACTATATCCTATTTACTATACACTATGCACTACACACTGCATATCCTACCTTGAGCTCTGCCAGGCCCTAGAACTTGCCAAATGCACTATACACTATACACTCTCATATACTCATATATATATACACCTTGAGCTCTGCCAGGCCCTTGAACTTGATAGATGCACAATAACTATATCCTATTTACTATTCACTATACTCTACACTCCAAATGTATCCTACCTTGAGCTCTGCCAGGCCCTTGAACTTGATCATCTCTCGGATCCTGGGGGTGAGGGAGAGGGGGGGGGGGGTTCTATGAGTATGCTATTATAAATATATACAACCGTACCTCCCCAATAACAGCACCCTGATGTCGTGTCCATAGAACTCAGGGAGGGGTGTCTCCCCCCTCTGCTTAATAGCCTCAATCTCAGCTGGAGGTTAGGTACTATGTACATAATAGTATAAGAGTTAGTATACATATACATATATACATATGTATATATATACTAACTCCTACCTGGTGTCCTGTGGCACTGGGAGTAGATACTATAGATACTATATATACTGCACTACATATATATACATCAATACAAATCTATCTATCTATAAATATATATATATAGGTATACCTGGTGTCCTGTGGCACTGGAAGTCGTGCATGATGTGCGCCTCCACAGTCAGGCCCTGGGGTTAATGGAGGGAGAGAGAGAGAGAGAGAGAGAGAGAGATGTATCTATAGAGGGAGAGAGAGAAAGATGTACATGATGTGGGTCTCCACAGTCAGACCCTGGGGTTAATAGACATAGTGAAGAGAAGAGAAGAGGGGGGGGGGAGGCCCTGAGTAGCATCAACGGGAGGATGATATATATTACTAGACACCCCTCACCCTGTCTGAGAATGTTGGGTTGATGCCGACTGATATGATGGCTGGCTTGACCTCATGGAGGATGCCACGCACAGTGGCAAAGCCTGGGGTTAGTATATATAGGGATATGGTGGTGTATACATATATATAGAGAGAGAGAGAGAGTGTGTGAAGGATACCACGCACAGTGGCAAAGCCTGGTGATAGTGTATATGGAGATATTCATATAGAGAGAGCGCCTGGGCTGGGGGGGGGGGAGGGGATACAAAGAGAAGACATCACCATAGTAGCATACCACTAGGTACTAACTATATGAGGAACTAGTGCATAGATATACACATATACATACCCACATACACCCCCTCCGGTGTTGCTGTGTCCCCATCAGTGTCTGTCCCTGGGTACTGACACACATTGGCTGTGGGGAACCCTATTGTCCTGCCCTTCTGATAGCCCTTGATGACAGTCCCGTGGCATAGTCTGAGGGGTGAGACGGGGGATAGAGTGGAATGTGTATATATAGAGAGAGAGATACATTGTGTATCCCTTGCTGACAGTCCCATGGCATAGTCTGTCGGGTGGGGGGGGGGGGGGGGGAAAGGGGGAACACTATGTATAGATAGTGACATATTATTAGGTGATCACCTGAAAGGGTGAGGAGTATATACATAGAAAGCGATGTAGGGGGCTGTTTATGGAAGACAATACACTACGGAGGGTGTGAGAGATGCAGGGAGACCATGGGAGCAGCAGGTGACAGATACGTAGCAAACATAGACTCAAGTCACTCAGCAGAACATCCGGCTACGCCGCATACCTGTTCACTGGCTGGTAGAACCTGTGCTCAGGTGGGGTGGGCATATCCCGGCCCGCCTTCCCCTCTCTCTCTCCCTCTCCACACCGACTCATATGTCAACACAGTCTCCAAGGACTGAAAGAGATCCTGTCAATCTGACTCACAGATAGGCCGCCACTGATATACAGAGGGTAGGCAAGAGTTCCCTGCTTCCTGGACAGCACCACTACGGGCACTGGATGTGTAAAAGGCACAGGCTTGAAGGCAAGCGTCTGAACTCGAAAGCTCTTGACCAACCAAGTATCACCCTTTTCCAGATTGTTTTGCTGCCAATAATTGATTCGCGTAGATTATTGGTATTAGTCTGTCTTAGCTCTACTTCTGCTCTCACACACACACAAGCAACTCCATTTCTCGAGTGTTACCTCACTTCGTTACTGTTGTGACTAAGAGTATTGCTGTATGGGCCAGTCTATTCCACCTATCAACGTCTGGACTCTTACTCATACAAATATATCTGAGTCTCAGTCTGATCCTCTGTTCCCCTCCCTCTCTCTCTCACTCAGTGTATAATCCTCTCTCCCTCTCTCTCTCTCTCCCTCCCTAATGGTTCCACAGGTCCGGTGTCTTTGTCCCCATGTCCTTCTGCTGTGCCAACTGGCATATCTCATGCCCCACCACCACATCCTGCACAGCAGACCCCACCGTCTTGAACATGGTGACCTGGGAGGGGGAGGTGCGGCCCTAGGGGTGGGGAATATACAGTGAACATGGATATATATGTATATATATATATACATCCCCACACCCAGGTTAATCTCCCCCTTGGTCAGTGCCCCATATATACTACAAATACTACTAGAGAACATGGTGATATATATCCACCTTAATCTCCCCCTTGGCCAATGAGCCCACCTCTCCCTGCACATCGGACCAGGACATGAGGCCAGCCTGGGGGTGAGGGAATGACTAAATGTACACTGTACGATGACTATTACATATGGCAGAACAGTAGAAATAGTATATATATATATATATATATATAATTCATATATCCACCCACCTGCACTGCCTGTATGATGCCCCCTGCCTCCTCTATACAGGCAGGGAGGGAGTCCACAACTGGGGGTCAGGGACATAGCTGCCACACATACCATAAGTACAGTAGAACAGTCAGGTATGTATCCATCACACATACCTACATATGCCCCGGCTATGGTCTCTGGGGGTATCTCCACCTGAATGGTAAGTGTACAACAGGATATAGAGGGGACAACGCACGACGTCAGCTACTGTGTTCCCGATACCATCTCTGATGTATCTACCCACATACCATCTCAGGGGTGTATGCCCCAACTACATCGACGTATGTACATATACATACATATACCATACATATACACTATGCTATGCACATATTAATACACTCCATACCATCTCCGGTGTGTATGCCCCCACTGCCGATATGTGGGTGCCAGGTCTGACAGAGGAGGGGGAGAAGAGGGGGGACTGGGGTGAGGGCAGATGTGGAATATGTAAGTAGTTATGATATCTATATAGCGAAATGTATAACACTGTCACCCGCACCGTAGATGGTGTGCATGAGAGTGCATACTACAGTATACAATGATAGTAATACTTATGTGAATGCAACAACCGTACCGTTGAGGGTGTGCATGTGAGCACTATGTCAGCCTGGGACACAGCCTCATCGGGGTCGGTCATGACAGTGCCTGGGAGGTGAGATATTGATATATATCAAAAATCGGTGCCTGGGGTGGTAGAGGGGGTCGACTGTAGCTACCACTGTAGGTATTCATGAAGTATAGATGTGTTCAGTATGGACGTATACCGCATGCCCCCACCCACCCTTGACCCGAGGTGCCTTCTCCTTCAGCCACTCTATGTAGGCCTCGGCTGCACCTGGCATGCAGTCATAGGCACAGACCTGGGGGATAGGTCCTCTATACAGTGTATACCTACTGATACATATACTCGTATGCACTATGATATATCATATATATATGGGTACAGGCATAGGCACAGACGTGGGATCAGGGGCAGGCGTATACCCATGCGTGGATGTCTATGTGTCCATACCTCTGTGATGGGTCTGACACACAGTATGGCCTCGGTGCCTGCCTTGCCCTAGGGGGTCAGGGGGGGGAAGGGTTGACAAAACACGTCACATCAGCATGAATATGATGGGAACAAGATGACGGTACATATATATATTCATGTGTACCTGTGCCCCCACCCCCAGCACAGCCAGTGTGGAACTGTCCTCCCTGGACAGGTACCTGGCAGCCACACCGTTGGCAGCACCTGGGGGTAGGGGGTACGATATATATACAATACTTATGTGAACACATATATATATATTCTGGGCAGGGAGTGGTGTATGTCTGAGTGTCACTCCCCACCTGACCTGAGGTATGTGAGTGACCCAGTACTATTATCGGTATCATAATATCCCTGACACCCCACTATGCATATACCTGTCCTGAGGTATGTGAGGGCACCCCCGTCCAGACAGGCCAGGGGCATGCCAGTCACAGGGTCAAAGTCTGGGGGGTGAGGGGGAGATACGTCTAATACATTTGTTGAGTACATCATATATATACGAGATAGAGACGGGCTCAAGTCTGGAGGGTCAGGTGGTGGGGGTTATGTACGTGTAGCATATCGTGTACACACACATTCACACCCACCTGTGTAGAGTGAGGGCAGGGTGGGCATGTGCCTCTGGGGGTTGTCGGGTCTGATGTTGATGACCTAGGGGTCAGGATCATACGGAATGTACCATACCACCATTACTGATTATAACCACGACGATATACACACACATATATGTGTGTGTGTGTGTGCGTGTCATGGGTTATTATTGACCAGGGGGGTCACTGTCAGACTCAGGATGTATTCACACTTATAAGGACCACAAGACATAGAGAGTCAAATAGCCCCTCACCTTGAGTCCCATTGCTGTCTCAGTCTCAGTGTGCACTATGCCTGGGGGTAGAGGATTGAGGTGGGGGGGATAGTGTATATAAGTGTGTAATGATATAGCACCCACCTCGCATGAACAGACCCATGTACATTTGCATGTATATTGTCGCATATACTCATGGGGTGTGATACATAAACAGTGATAAAGTACAGTATCCACCTGGCATGAACAGCCCCATGTCCCTATAAATAGCACACATATTCATCCATGTATCATAATGTATATATACACTATTCTCAGTATATATACTACACCTGGCATGAACAGCCCCATGTCCCCATCCCCTCCCCCAGGCATGTGGATGCGGGGGGGGATGGTGCAGATGCCTGGGGTGGGGAGAGGGGAAGAGAGCCAGGTTGATACACTCAATAGGAGAGTAGTGATTGAATATCACCCACCCTCTGTGGACAGTGCCTCTACATAGATACTTAGTACACGTATACATACCAATACATATAAGTGTGTATATATATATATATATATATGCATGCCACACCCTCTGTGGACAGTGCCTTGAATGCCCTCTCTGTGGCACTGACAGCAAGGGCCATGGGCATGGCCTAGAGTGGGAGGGAGTATACTCAAGTTCTTACTGATAGAGGGAGGGAGATAATGTTATCATAGATAGGGCCATGGGCATGGCCTGGGGTAAAGAGAGAGAGAGAGAGAGAGAGAGAGAGCGAGCGAGAGAGAGAGATTGATTGATACGGCAAGGGTCATGGGCATGGCCTGGTATTGAGAAGGAGAGAGAGAGAGAGAGAGAGAGAGAGATTGATACGGCAAGGTCATGGGCATGGCCTGGTATAAGTGGAGATAGAGAGACGTTGATACAGCTATGACCATAGTCTGGGGGTGGGAATATGAGAGAGAGAAGGGAGATAGAGAGTGGCAAGGCCATGGGCATGGCCTGGGTGGTAAAGCGTGATACACTGCTAACAATTATGGATAGAGGGAGAGAGAGAGAGAGAGAGAGAGATAGAGAGACGTTGATACAGCTAGGCCCAGTGGCATGGCCTTGGGGTGGATACACGGGGAAAGGGGGGGTTATCTGAAACACAGGATGTCAGGGTGCTTGATCAACGAGAGAGGGAGGGGGGGAGGCGAAGAGGGGGGGGGGGGGGGGGGGGGGGGGACGTAAGATTACAACTCAACAACCACAAGAGCTAGACACATATACATATGAACATCCTTATTACACCATACTTCCACACTATAGTCCCAAATCTGTGTCAACCGACTACTACCAGCGAATCATCGCATGCTAAATACCTGTGTAATCATCTGCCAGGACGAATGCCTTCCCCAGCCTCGCCCTCCTGTGTGCCAGGGCTGCTGCCACCGAGGGTAGGGTCACCACAGGCAGAGTGGCCAGGACACCGTCCTCCACCGATGCCAGCCACTGCTGAGACCCTGGGGAGCTGGCCTCCTCAGACCTTGGCCTGCCAGTCCTGCTCTGGTCCAGCACGGATGCTGGTACATATCGAGGTATCACACTGTCGTGCCCAACGCGAACTATACTACTGTCATCGTTAATAGAGACAACACACTCGTCGCCCTCCACCTGAACAAGCGTGCCTGGAACGGCTCCGACTACCACCTGGTGGAGGGAAGCTTGGGACGGCGATAGATACACCCATACTGGAGAACGATGCTCTAGAGACCCCACTTCCATGGCTCTCTAAAACAGGGGCAGTGGGATACAAGCTGCAGTATTTGCTGGTGAGGGTGCAGTTGAAAAATCCGTCAGTTTGAGCACGGTATCATCAGCACACTCTCTATATACCTGAGTGAGAAGTCGCCTTCACACTGATAGGTGGAGCATTTGGCTCTGTAGTCGATAGGCTACGTGCCATACGACTCCGGGTCCCGTCCCATCCATGGACACCGACCAGTTGAAAGCTCTGTATAAGAGGCTCGCTACCTCTAAGCCAGATGCCATTGACGCTCTGACCCAGCTGGTGGACGTGTCCCAGGACCCTGCCACCTGTAAGCGCATGGCCAGTCTGAAGTTCGACTGTGCCATGGTGAAGGCATCGACAAACTTTAAGGATCAATTGGTGACCGACCAAACTCTAGGTAGGCTGCTTATTTTAGCTCCCATATCTATGTGTGTGTGTGTGTGTGTGTGAATGCTGGGTAGTGGATTATTTGGTGTCTGATGCGGTAGCAACCCCCCCCCCCCCCCCCCCCCCCCTCCCCCACCTCTCCCCCCCCCCCCCCCCCCGCTTCCCCCTGTCTGCCCCCCCCCCCCCCTGTACTATAGTTAATGTCTTCATCTGACCTCAACCGACATCGATTGCTGACATACCTTTCTGACACCTACCCGTATCTAACCCCAGCACAAGAGAGTGGAGGCCTTGTCTAAGCGCCTCAGCTCCTTGCGGGAGGCCCAGCACCTAGTCAAGAGGAGCCAGGGACCTGGGGTAGATCAGGTGGATCAGTCTGTACTTAACCATTCATCCACAGCTTCACATCCACCTGTACAATCATTGCAACAATGGACATGCCAGCTTCTGAATCCGTATATATATATATATATATATATATACATATCCTACTCATGTGTAGAAGGCCCGTGCCCACATCAAGTCGATAGAGGAGGCCAACCGGGAGAAGGAGAGGGAGAGAGAGGCCGAGGAGGAGAGGCTCAGAACCCAGAGGGAGTCACTGGCTCGGGCTGCGAAAGCCGCAAGGTGGGGTTGATATGATACCCTTAGTACATACAGTACACGAGCACGAGGTTGTCATGGCCTCATCGCAGGGTTGGCATGCTGAAGGTCCACAGGGGGTTGGATGAGACGGATGAGACGTCTGGTGTTGACGATGCTGAGAGAGAGAGAGAGACCCTGGCTGATGGGGTAGAGGGCACAGCTGGTGGGTGGGAGGCACCTGTCACAGCACCGTCCCCTGCTCCCCCGATGACAGCTGGAGGAGAGGGAGAGACTGAGAGGGAGAGGGAGTGTGTGCAGACCGCCCCCCCTGACCTGGAGGTCTCCCCCCCTGGTACTGTGTCAGATACATCAGACACACAGGGACAGGGGCAGGGGGGTGGAGGTGTTGGCAAGGCGAGGGGGGTCGGTGGCGAGGCCATCACCATGCTACCCGTGACCACTGGGTCTCCCTCTGCCTCTCCCTCCCAGAGGAAGTCCAAGGGTAGACGCAGCAAGACAAAGGTGGGTGGGCAGCAGACGGCACTAGTGAATGATGTTCATACCCCCACACTATCGATTGACTCTGGTTCCTCACCTGCCATCTCTCTGACTCATTGTATGAGTGTCCCTCTCTTACCAGTAGCTGAGGCCTGCCTGGGCCCTGACCTCCGAGTTGAACGAGGAGAGAGAGGAGGAAGGGGTGGACGACTTGCTAGACTGGGCCGACAGCATGGTACGGTCAGGGGGTGCATACTCCGCACTGTACTGTGGATACCCTGTATGCCTATCCCTTACACCCAGGCACCAGTCCCTGAGGATGCTGCCTCTGCTGATGGCACACATGCAGACACAGACGCACACGACGTGGCACAGGCCCTAGGTGGGTGGGATGTAGTTGATATGTACCAGTCTCTCCTCATTCCCCACCCCCAGGTGCCGATCTCCTAGGTGTGCTGCAGGGCATCAAGGACAGGATCGACAAGTCCATGTCCAAGAAACAGGCAGCCAGGCTGGCACACGCACTGGCCCTGGCACAGGTATCCATTATATATATACGCACTCGTTCGGCCTTCCGTACCTATGTATACAAACTATATATATATTCCGTGTATGGTATGTATCATTAACCGTCAGGAGCACATCAACAGGGGTGACAATCCCTTTGCCGAGGACGACTCTGCGAGGTGTCTCTCCCCCTCCCTCGGGTCTTTGCCTGCCAGTGGGGAGGGGGGCGAGATTCTGTTCCGGCTAGTGATGCAGCAGCTTATGGGAGCGGAGAGAGAGAGAGACACTGTGCCCGCAGAGAGAGAGAAGGAGAGAGAGAGGGCCGGGGAGATTGGGAGACTGAGACGTGTTCTCAAGACTCATTCCTCAGCAAGCCTCAGGTCAGTTCTGGTGTGAGTGACTGTTTGTATGAGTGTAGACACTATCCTCACTACAGGGCTCTCTTTGCCCGTATGGCCAAGTCCTTTGGCCTCACCCCTGAGCAGGGCGAGAGGCAGGCACTCCTGGCAGGTGGGCACTGATACTGTCACACACTGATACTATCATGTGTCTATTCACTGATACTATCATGTGTTGTCCCAGTATGAGTACCACTAACCCCTAGGCATTGCGTTCTCCGGTGGACACACGGCGTCTGTCTCCAGAGACGGACACACCAAGGAAGAGGGTGAGAGAGGTGGCTGCCCTATCTACAATGTACCCACACCCCTCACCTCAGACAGTAAGAGTGTACCGCTACACAAGCTGGCCTACCTATATCGCAATGAAGCACTCTAGACGGGGCATTATCAGGAGGAGAGATATGTGCCCCTCGAGGATTCGATGTAAGAACTTGACTTGCGAAAGAGATATGTAGTAGTATTCATAATAATAGTAAGACGAAACAGTCGTCATTGTAAGAATAGACCTTCACTTAGATCTAGTGTTCACTCATTGAATAGTTCTACTCTCATTTATAGTCTGACAAAGTCAGTCGGTTAGGATCCTTCAACCGGAGAGAATCCATAGGTATACATGTAGTTGTTCGTGTCTCCGACATATCTCTAATACCCTGTTCCCGACTCCGTTCTGGCCTGGGACCTTGTGATCTCTGCCCTCAGATTGGCTATGGTGTGGCCTGGCGTCAGAGACAACGGAAACTCAAAAAGAGTGCCTTCTCTTTCCGAGACACTACCCGAGTGACAAGGATTCTCTCACCTAGCTTCCTGCTCTCCCCTGCCATGGACTGTCTGGGCAGGCCTCCTCTGTCTCTCTCTCTCTGCCTCTCCTTCTCCGTCTGCCTCACATGCATCTGAGGTCAGACACACATGATGCTATGCTACTAGACTGCTCCCCACCTTGAGGTCCTGGAAGTGTTGGTCCGTGTGCCTCTGGGCGTTGTATCTGCCCCTCTTGGCTATCATGTCAGACCCAGGCCTGGGGGTGAGGGGAGGGGGAGGGGGAGGGGGGGGGGGGGAGGGGGCATACACACCTCATGAACGATG
>BDIP01000140.1:0-29112 GCA_003568945.1 Kipferlia bialata
TGCGTTTTTAACTAAAAACGCAATATCGCGGGAATTGCGGACTTAAGGATGCCTGACTCTAGGGTATAGGGCTACTAGGCTAGTAACGACGTAAGCTATCAATAATTAGCTGCTTAGGGCCTATTAAGCTTTGGACGTTAGGTGGTACCAGGCACTGCGAGTAATACCACGAGTTCTCGCACTCACAAAGTCTTCTCGGAACCTCCTCCTCCTCCAGCCAAGAGATGAGTGTAGAATAAAAATCATCATAACAATTTCTATTCAACAATACACGATACTTAGTAGTCACAACACAGTCACAAACAGAGTACACCCCTACCATGGTCCCATGCCCCCACAGGACGTAGCACCCACAGCACAGCACAGGACATAGGACATAGGACTCATGTCTCCACAGGGCTTATGTCTCCACAGGGCTTATGTCTCCACGGTTGTCTTGACCGGGCTGGGCGGGGGCTGGATGGCCATCTCTGTGACGTTGGTCCACTTCCAGAGCTTGATGGTCTGGGGTGGGCAGGGTCTCAGAGAAGGAAAGGGACTGGTACAGAGGTGGTGTAGAGGAGGTAAAGGTGACAGCTGGACACACAGAGGTGGCATGTCCACCTTACTCCTGCCAAGTATCAGTATAAGTATTAAGTAGTATCGGCATGAGAATAGAGGGTCCCGCCTTGCCCCTGCCCCATGTATCAGTATCAGTATCTACCAGTACCCACTATTCTACACTGCTCATCATGGTCCACTGATACTGGTACTGATACCGACCCCCACCTTGTCTCTCCCCCATGTGAACAGGAGGCCTGCCTCAGCATACAGCTCACACCCCAGCACCCAGTCCTCATGGGCCATCCAGTGGGCCACAACCTGGGGTGGGGCATGCATCGATAGCTGACAGTACGGTCAGGTATTGGAACCATTATTGTAATGGGATGACACAGATACGCACACCATTGACACGCAACTACACAGCCGCACCTTCTCCATCCATACACATACACATACATATATGCACCACTCACCTTCTTCAGAGTGGCATCCCACACAATGACGGTGCGGTCGTCACCTGGGGGGTCAGAAGGGGTGGGACAGTATATATCACACGGGTTGTGAGTGTTCCCCCTCACTCGATGCATACATATATATATGTATATACATACCTGTGCTGAACAGCAGCCTGTGCTCCCTGTCCCAGGCCAGGCCCTTGACCTGGTCATCAGTATCAGTGTCAGTATCAGTGCCATCAGTATCAGTATCACAGAGAGGCATAGGGAGGGAGAGGACTCAGACACATGACACTGGAAGGGCACTGCCGGGCCAACAAAGAGCATACCTTTATACCCTTATATACCCATATGCACACGCCACTCCCCCCACCTTCCCCCTGTGGCCATCTTGAGTATACGCCTATCTATATGATACCCTATCTACATGATACCCTATCTACATGATACCGACACTGAATCCGATACCTTCCCCCTGTGACCATCACCAGTATCATATCATATGACCCTATACCTATCTATCTATCTATCTATCTATCTATCTATCACCTTCCCCCTGTGGCCATCGAGGCGGCACCGGAGCTGGGTCAGCCTTGACCTCTCAACCTGTCTGGGGGTGGGTATGAGGTCACACATAATTATAATGATCATAATCATAATGGTGGTATGAGCTGTCACCCAACCCCGTCCCAGTCCATATATATATATATATATATATATATATATATATACATACATATATACATACATATATATGTATGGCATCAGTCCAATGACCCCCCCCCACCTGGGTATCTGCCACCCACAGACTGTCTTGTCAAAGGACCCCGAGAACAGGAAGGACTCCTGGGGGGTAAGACATCATATACAATACAGGTACCATACATATACAATGTCTATACTGGATACTGATACTGAGCCAGAGACCAGGAAGGACTCCTGGGGGTGGGGGGCACAACACCGGTATATACAGAATGATGCTAGAACATAGACGACCCGCCCCCTTCCCGCACCCACCTTTTCATCAAACAGCAGGGACCGCACAGAGGCAGTGTGGCCACACTGGGACAGCTGCTTGCCGGCCTCCTTGAGCCCCAACTCGGCCACCTGGGGTCAGACAGACAGATGTGGCATTTGATATCACTGACAGCAATATATATATATATATATATATATATGGAAGACGGACAGAGCACGACAACAACACAGAGGTATAGAACACTCCGACCTGGCTGAATGACCGGTAGTCCTCTCCCAGCACCAGGACGGGGATGGTGCGGCCCATGGTGCCGAGGAACACCCGCCTGCCCTACAGATAAGGGGAGGGAAGGGGGGGGGGGGATACACAGCCATACATACCTGCTGCTCGTACTCAAAGGTGTGGACCACGGCGTCTGTCACCCTGCCGCCCCCCAGCGACCTCTCCTCCTGGTCGTACAGGAACAGGTTCTTGTCCTTGCCTACAGACACCACAACGTCATGGTTCTCGGGCAAAATCATAATCTAGGGTTCAGACATAATCTAGGGTTCAATATGTTATAGTATCAGACATGCACTCCATATGTGATAAGGCAGAGAGACTGAGCGAGTCGGGATATAGTCACTATAGACAACACATAACAAATGGGAGATGACAGCTGCACGGAGACGAACCTTAGTCACGGCCTTCTTGTGAGCATCGATCTGCCCAGCCAGCTTGAGACAGGACCCTTGGTCCCCTGGAGGTAGGAGGGAGAGTCACACTGACGCCAAAGCACAACACACGCACCTACGGAGAGCAGCAGAATCATGCCGTTGCTGAGGCCTGCAATCACCCTGCGTCTGGACCCATCGAAGGCAAGGGCGGTGACCTATATATGGGCAAGGGGGGGAGACATGCCACACCGGTACCAATACAACGGCGAGTGCCTACTACCGCCACGCACCTTGCTGTTGCAGTGGAAGGTGGTGGCCTCCTTCCACTGCTCATAGGAGTCATCCAGCGCATGGAACACGTGGACCTGGAATGAGAGGGAAGAGGGAGCGGTCCTAATTGGAGGAATGGGTGAGCGAAAGTGACCCACATAAGAACTGTACAACAGATCCCATTTCCCAACTACATAACCAGTCCCTCACAGGTCCGACCGGTCGGTATACTATATATCCAATATAAAAATCAATCCCTGACGCAAGGGCGGCGCTCTCCATAAAATGGGACCAGCCGAGACCCCCACCTTCTTGTCATTGCTGGCACTGAAGATCAGGCGCTCCTCGGGGTAGAACGTCACAGCGTTGATGGAGTCGGTGTGGCCCCGCAGGCTCACAACACAGTCGGGAGAAGTCCTGTCAGACTCAGCAGTTGCCATCACGTGGAAGCTTGGAGAGGACACACAGGGCACAGTATATACATATTGGCCTATTTGGCAAGGACGTCTATTTTAGCAGTTATAGACAATATGTAAGGCTTGCAATTATGCAGCTTAACTCTAGGGCCTAATTTAGAGAGAGAAATTAAAACCAGATTAAGCTCAATAGGCTAATATCTCCGTGAGTCATCATGCGTCACATCACATCTTCTCATGACATCATCATCGTCATCATGACTCACGGTGGAAGTATGGAGGGCAAACACACGAACCTTTTCATTCACGTCTTGAGTTATGGCATTCCGCATTAAAGCCCTCTTGTTTGCCGCTTTGGTTGTCCTGTGCTTTTGTAGTGGAGAATTGAATGCCTTCCGGGTGCACCGCTCTCCCTATGCGGCACTGGAGAGGTTGGAGAGACAGACTGCAGATGCCAGCCACCACCATCATGTGTATACACGCAATCCCTTTGGTAACCCAATAGGCCTAATGGCCCAGAGGCATATTGACACCATGAAGGTACGCTTTGTACTATATACCCCCCTTTATGCTTGTCAATCCGTAGGAATGATCCATAGTAATGATACCTCTCCGACTTGTCATTGACTCAGTCTTATTCTGTTGCTTGCCGTCTCACCCCAGAGCCTTGACCCCCTCTTCACCTCCTTCTCCCATTCCTACCCTCCCTCCCTCGTTACCAAGAGGCAAGAGGCGTTGCATGCCGAGAGGCAGAGAGAGATTGCGGTGCTCAGTGCGCAGCACAGAGAGAGGCTGCAGAGGCAGAGGGAGAGGATGGCTGAGCGGGAGGTGGCCCTACACCAGAGATGGGCGGCCCTTGAGGAGAGGCAGCGTCTGCTGAGGGAGAGACAGCGTCTGCTGAGGGAGATGTACCTGGTGGACAGACTCAGGCTGGGGGGTCGCCTTGCCCCGAGTGAGATAGTACATGAGGCCCTAGTCGCTGAGAACCCAATTGAGACCCCGACCCCGACCCCGACCCCGACCAGGACAGACCGAGGCCCAGGGGGCGCCCCTCTTACTAGGCTTCTTCGGGTGGCACCCCCCGAGGCCCCTGTGCCTCTGCCGCCCAGCCCCACCCCCACTTCCTCTGTACCAGGTGGGGACCGGCCATCACTGACAGTCGCCATCACTGACACAAATAGGGATACTGAGACTGGCACTGATACTGACACAGGGGGGGAAGCACAAGGGGCTGCTGAGACCGACTCTCCCTCCATGTCTGATGGTGACGTTGGAGGGCAGGTGGCTTCCGAGCCTGCCCCCTCCCAGGAGGACGCTCTCATCCTAGACCTCCTGTCAGAGGAGTATGCATGAGGGTCTGGCGGAATAGATTGTACCTGCGATTGTTGGTTTGTGAGTGTTTTGCTTATCTCATACTGTAGTACCTTCCACCGCCTTCTTGCAACAGCAATAGATTTCTTCTTGCAAAAAACAGGCAATTGTAGCAGCTACTCACAGAATGAAGCTTCGAGTCTATTTGTTGTTAATATGGAAAACAATGAAACAACAGTCTCCACCCGATGCCGCGTGTCACCGCCTGCCCCTGCCCTTGGAGGCCCCCTTGCCCTTGACGCCGGAGATGGTATTGGGGTTGATCTGGATATTAGTAAATATATCGGTCATCTCAGTCTACTCTGGGGGTTGACTTGTTATGCTATATATTGGGGGGTATGATGGGAGCGGTAGAACGGAGAGAAGGAGCACGCATGGACGTAAACATCGGTACATACGTATATATATATATATACTTATATGCATACAACTGAGTCAGCTCATAGTGTTACATACTAGTACCTTCAGCACCCCCTTGGCATCCCACCGCCCCTCCTGAGCCTTGATACCCCTACAGGTTAGAGAGAGACACGCAGAGAGAGAGAGACAGAGAGAGACAGGGCACTGATGGCACCCACCTGGTTCCAGCCACCAGTCGGCTGTTGGGTCCCTTTCTGTTGTTGTACTTGCCGGCAATGCGGGTGGACGTCTGCCGTCAGAGACTCCCCATATCAGTTACATACTACACAGAAGCCAACCGGAATCACGACACGACCAGGGGTGGGATATATCAACACATCTGCATATGCAGACACCGAAGAGTACCTGGTGTACGTCCTCTCTGGTGATGTGTCCGTGGTAGGCCCCGTTCCTGAGCATGTCTCCCATGGGGGCAATCTGGGGTGGGCACACATGATGGATAATGTCACATGGAGTCTGGAGGTCATGTATATACACCAGTACCTTTGCCTTCCCCTCCGAGTCCCTGACCACATGGGTGAGACCCATCTCCATGGCACGCTGGTCCCTGGGGGGGAGAGGGAGAGAGAGAGAGAAAGAGAGAGATAGAGAGGGAGATGAGCCAGGGAGGGTGCCAGGCATGTGCCGCACCTTCTCTTTGCCTTCTTCTTCTCGGCCTGCTGCATCCCCTGCCACATCCGCAGCGGACACTGCTCCCTCTTAGCATCCCTCGCGCCAAGAAGAATCAGTTTCCGCTTCTGGGCAGCCTTTAGCTCCTAGAAGTGAGAAGAACCATCACATACATCATGTGACGGATGCTATATATAATTAATACATATCAGGGACGTGGCAGTCCATAAATTCTAGGCCGCCACCTGCTTCTCTGCCTTTGTGAGATTGTGTCTCTTCTCCCTGAGCAGGTCTATGGCCACGTCCTCTACACCCTGGGGGTTGGGGAGGTACTAGGCATAGTATTATACATATGTAATAACACTACATAACATCCTCTGAATATGGGACAGCATCAGACCCAGATCTAATGGAGACACACCTGCTTGTTGGCGGCATCCTCAAACTCTTCCCGCTGTCTCGACTCCTTGTAGGCCCGCCGGTCGTCCTTCACCTGATGTCAATGTCAAGGACACGATGCGAAGGATACTCCATAGACAGGATGTCCATGAGATCTAGTTATACCCACTATACTCTCTAGACCATATCACGCCCACACCAACTAGTACTGCACTCTCTCCTTGTACCTTCTTCCTGGCAGCCCTGTCCTCATTGCGCAGTGTGTCGTCAATGAACGCTGGCTTGGTAACAGATGCATTGTGGCCCGAGCGCTTCTTCCGCTGCGTGAATGCAAGCAGAGCGCTCTGGTCAAAAACAGCTGGGGGACCAGCTTTGTCCATCTAGAAGCCGTCAGTCGTGAGTATATGTGTTACTACCTGCGTGATGACAAATAGAGATGCGGGCACGCAATGCGTGACGCATGGTGCGCAACCCTTTTTTCACTTCTATTTTGAAAGCTCTCTCGGCGGCTTTTGATTCTTCTCCTTCAGCCTATCATGGGAGACGTTGGCGTGCATTCTAAGGGGTTCTACTACTCCAAGAAGTTCAATGATGGGAAATTTGAGTACAGGTGTGTGAATTTATGACTTATTCCCTTTCTTGGAGGGCAATTCATTGGGATTGGGGAATGATGCGATATCGTTGGGTAATTCCGGGATCTATGAGCATTGTAGACTCACTCCCAGGCATGTGATTCTTCCGGATGCAGTGGTGAGGCGTCTTCCTGCCGAGGGGCGTCTCCTTGCCGAGGAGGAGTGGCGCCACCTTGGAGTCACAATGTCTGCCGGTTGGGTGCACTACGAGCAGCACAAGGTAGGATTGAGAGGCGTATTGTGTAGTTTATGTTGATGATTTCTCACCCGCAGCCTGAGCCTAACATCCTTATGTTCCGGAGACCCCTTTAAGAGAGTTAGTTTTGGACTTGTTTGAGAGGGAGTGATGGGAAGTGAGGAAGAGGTACTGCCGTGTCCGATTCACACCGCGAGCGTCTCCTGGGGTTATTATTACGAGGTTGTTACTTCGTCATTGAGGCCCCCCTCCACCCCACATGTATATGCGTCCCAGTTGTTTTAGTGTTGTCGAGAGTTTATTTGCACCATGTGTGAGCTAGTGAAATGTTCGCCATCCAATAATAAACACTCCTATTGCACAGACTGTGACAACTGCGATGGGTTTCTTCTTTGTCTGTAGTGCCCTCTGCAGCTTGACTGTGGCTGCCTGAGGTCAGGTCAGGCATATGGGGACAACGCGTATCCAACACACCATGCCGCACCTTGAGACTGCCGTCCACCACTCGGATCTCGTCCCCCAGGTCACTCAGCACACTGTTCTGGTCTCTGATGGTGTCGCCAATGTCATACGTCAGCTGGGGTGAGGCTATACAGCAGTATCAGTGTCAGAATCAGTAGGGGTCAAGACAAATTGCATACCAGTGTGGCAGTCAGTACTCCCCCTAGACCTAACCATATATGAACATGCATGTATACACCATGTATATATATATACACCACTCACGTCTCTGAGCAGGGCCGCCTTGTGCTGCAGGTCGAGGAGGACCTGGGGTCAGGACAGACGGGTACCGCTATACACACAACTACCACCCAATGCCAACCCAGACATGCCACAGCCAGTGTCTGGACCGCCCCTGACACTGACACTGACACACTGACACTGACACACTGATACTGATACACTGATACTGATACACTGATACCTGGTCATTGGCATCTCGCATCCTGGCCTCTCGGTCGACATTGATGGGTCTGCCACTGAACCCATCCGACTCAGACTCCCCCATCATGTCTCACACACACTCTATCTCTCTGTGCCACGAGACACACGCTACTGATACTGATACAGATACAGATACTGCGCAACCCGTTGGGCCCAAGTGTAACTATCACACTCCCTTCCAGGGGTGGGACGGTGTAGGCACAGGCCGACTGGAGAGGTACTGACACAGGACTGGTACTGATACAGGCAGGGTGAAGCAGACCAACCCCTTGCGTATGAGATGGCGTCAGACGTCAACCCTTTCTCTGTGTTTTCTGACACAGACTCTGACTCAGAGTCTGAGTCACTCATATGAGGCACTGACTCACAGTCTCTCTATCCAGGGTGTCAGTGAATCCCTTCGGTGTCAGAGCTGTTGTGTTTAAGCGAGAGGATCTTCAAGGAACAGTCCTGAGGGTAGCCAGTATCGGAGAGGGTCGTGGAACCTCTGCATTAGTAGCGGTACCGGTATCATTATTCCATCGGTACCACTGTGTGTGTGGAAGCCTCTGTGAGCCATGCTGCCCAATCTGAGGCTGCCCTGCCCTGTGTGCAGCATGGAGGGGGAGCGGATACCCCTCATAGTCCACATGAAGGAGGTATAGTCTCCGTGAAGGAGGTATAGTCTCCGTGAAGGAGGTGCATGTTATCATGGTTGTTGGTAGTATCATCATAATGCAATTGATCTCAGGCCCACAAGCTTGCCGTCCCCAGGCTCCCTGACCTGCTGGACCCCCGCCCCTACCTCCTCCTGCTGAGGGCCAGGTATCAGTATAGAGTATAGAGTATAGATACTGATGATACCTTCTGCTCAGGTGGGGCGTGTCCATCCATATCCATGTGACAGTCACTCAGTACTCATGTCAGGATATCCGAACAGGGTCTCGAGGCCTTTGCCTCGTCCCGGTGCTTCATCCGGAGGAGTGACGCCATGGTGTGCATCGACAGATCCTTACAGGCAGACAAGGTACATATATACACATACATACAAGGTACATATATACACATACCGGTGCACACAAGGATATTGGGGTGCAGGCCCTCACCCCTTACCCCCTCACCCTCCATCCTGCACTCACCTTCAGGATGACAGGGCGGCTGGCCACGTGTGTGTGCTGCGCCATGCCCTTAGGAGAGCGCAGCTGGAGAGGACCCAGGCCTGCTACGTGAGGGGGTGTCTGGTCTGCAGAGACATATTCAGGGGGGTGCGTCCAAGAGTCCTATAATCATATGTGCACACAGAATTATGACACTTTGACCCATGTGGGATATATATATATATATATATCTGGTCAAAGGGTTGGTCGTGTCTGCCTGTATGGTGTATCACATGTATCGGATGTATGATGTCTCACTCCCACTCACTCCAAGGTTAGGGTCCGTGACTACCTGAAACACTTGGAGCAGACACACAGAATGTACGACCATGTCTACTGTGTACCTATCAGATTTGTATCGATGCACACCCTATCCGCAGTCTCTATCCGTATTATAGTTGTATTTCTATTTTGATTCTTCTCGGTATTGATTATATGCACCAAGAGTATAACCCCAGGTACCTGGGCAACCCGGACAACCTAGTGTACACCGACCTGTTCATCGAGTGTCTGGCCGACAGACTCGGCAGGGGGCAGTGCCTCAGCTGCGACAAGGTGGGGCCATGGATGTGTATAGATGTGTAGATATATACATGTGGGCGTATACATGGTACACCTCAACCCTGAGAGATCTGAATGCATTCCTCTCCTATATATGTATCTGATATTACTCATACTGCATCATATTACCTCTCATATATAGGTGTATACCCCCATATATGTTGTGATATACTGACGTGTAGGTGTTCCCGACCCAGGGTCTGCTCCGACAGCATATGAAGAAGAAGCGGCATCTGAGAGTGGACGGCAAGGACCACTCGCTGGACTGCTTCTATCTCGTCAACTACAGAGACATGCTGGACGGGCCTGAAGCACAGCGGGAGAGGTGGGACCGGCAGTGGATACATGTGTATATGTGTGTAGGTGGTGTGTTTCTGTCTGAGTCTGATACTTGGGATATTGTTCGTCTGTCTCACCGCCAGTGCGTGGGGGAAGGGGTCTGAGAGTGAGGACTGTCCGGACATGGATGCCCTGGACACACCCTGGGATGCACAGGCAGAGGTCGAGGTACGCAGTGCGTGGATGTATATACCCAAGTACAGTATACTTATACCACTGCAGTTAGACATGATAGTCGTAAACCCTCCATCAATACTCATCTACCCAGGGGGAGGGCGAGTATGCTGGCCTGGACCTGCCTGATGGAGTGGCTGAGGCATGGGAGGGCCTGACTGTGCCTGGGTCCCAGTACCAGACGGCAGAGGTCGGTGGCCGTGAGCATGTCATATATATATCATTATTATATATGTATCATCCATGTCTAGAGAGATACCCACTCTCTTCCCTCTCTCTCTTATTCACAGGCCGCAGACACCGGGCCCTCTGTCAAGTGTCTGCTGTGTGAGAGTGGGTGTGTGTCTGGCCAGGCCGTGCTAGACCACATGATACACGCACATGGGGCAGACGTCAAGGTGGGGTGTATGAGGGAGAGGGGAATGAGATGGTGGCACGATACAATACTGGCTACATCATTGCTCCACCCCAACTCCAGGCCTATGTAGACTCTGTCTCCCTCGACACCTACGGCTGCATCCGGCTGGTCAACTACCTCAGGTACCAACTGCCCGGGGGCATGTGTTATCCGGGGGCATGTGTTATACAGGGGTGTGTGTTGTGTGCACTGTCTCTCACCCCCCAGGGCAGCCTATGACACGGGGGCACTGTCGACAGTGGAGGGTGGGGGTGGGGCGTCCTTCCCCCCCCACCCCGTCTGCCTCTCCTCTGACCCCCACCCCCTGCACCCCTGGGCCCCCAGGGTATTGGCAGGGGGGGAGGAGGAGAGGGAGGACTGCTACACAGTACAGGTGTATCAGTATCACTATCAGTATCAGTATCATCGTGGGACCACGCAGCATTCAGAGAGTCATTCAGAGAGTCATTCAGAGAGTCATTCAGAGAGTCATTCACATTCATGTTCTCACCATAGGGGCTGAGTGTTCGCTTCCGAGGCGACGACCCCCTGCTCAGGCCATACCAGGTGGGTGAATCAATGATACTGGTGGGTGCTCTGGATGAGTATGCATGTGTTGGTATGCATGTGTTGGCTACTTCCCCCCCTCACCCTCAGGATGACGATGAGATGCTCTGTGTAGTGCCGGGACTGGCCTATATGGAGGAAGACGAATAGAAATCCAGTGTGACTCTGGACTGATTCAGTTGCTTATTAATCCTGGAATAGACTGATAGGTGTATTCAAATACAATACTGCTCTATTGGCATAACCGAACACTCTAAATCCAAACTGTCTCAATGCCCCAAATCAGATGCAGTGGGATCAGCACCGCCTCTGAGGGGAACAGACAGCCGAGCGTCACATACACATACATGACATCTTGGCCAAACACTCACATACTCAAACCCCGTACTATGGTGTTGACAAGATCTACCCCCCTCACTGTTACATGTGGGACCAGTCCAGCGCCGCCTGGTAGATCACATTGGGCTCAGGCGGCATCACTATGGGGGCGTTGTATGTGCTGCCAGAGAATGCGGCATCATCGAAGGGCTTGTTATCCAACACTGCATTTGTAGACCTCTGGTAGCTAATGGCCATCCGAGGTTCGTTGGCCACTTGGCCATCCCAAACCTCGTAACACGTTCCAATGTAACCAAACAACCGGTTATTGAGACCGTCTGTGGTACACTGGCCACTCTGATCGTAGCTATCATTGCTGGGAAGGCACCCGGGTGCAATGGTGAAGAACATGTCTCCACTCTCACAGGACACATCGGGTGCCTCGGGCCAGTCTGCTGGCTCACTGACCGCCACCCAGGTATCCATGCCCTGGGTCAGCTGGGCCTCACCCCCTGACACAGCAAGCAGAGTCTCTAGCACCCTCTCGGCCGACAGTCCCTAGGGTGAGTCAACAGCATTGAATTTCAAATACAATGTATATTATGGAAAAACCATATGCCACCCACCGGAATGGCCGGCAGCCAGGCGGTCGCGGTGGCGGAGGTGTCGAGGGTACCACTGTCGAAGGTGAACACCGAGGCCAGGGACTGGACTGATGTCCCGTGGGTGAGGTAGGTCGGTAGCTGGATGAAGCTCTCTCTGTTCTCCGCCACAGGTGACATACGGACACGGCGGGTCCAGGCAACAACCTTGACATCAGGGAGAACACTAGAGACTAGAGAGGTGTACTATCTTACTACAGTTGAGTGATCTTGGTGACTAGCATACCTCTGGAATACCGCCGTCTGCATAGTCGGGGTAGTCCATCCGGTTGGCACTGGTGCTGTGGGCTGTCTCGAGGAGGATCGAGCCCCCGCTTGACTTGGAGTCAGTGGTCACCCGGAAGGGGCTGATGATGACGTGCCCCCCCTCCTCACGAGGGTCGGAGGAGGAGTAGATATCAGAGCTTGGAGACTCGTAGAAGCTGCTGCTGGAGATCATGACGTTTCCTGAGTAGTCCCAGAGAGAATCAACCCCGAGACCTAGCCCATCGTCGTGGACCCCAGTGAACCTGTCCACCTCAATGAGGGACCCAATAGCATAGTCCTCAGACGAAGTCGGGGCGCCTGTCCTTACCCTGCCTGCATCCACCACGTGGACTGCCCGGCCAGTCCCAGTGGCCCCTAGAGAGGTTGCATCGGAGGCTGTGTTGGCCCCGAAGTAGTGGGTGTCATAGGTGGGAGAAACGGTACGGGATGTGTCTACGTATGGGCTGGAGGCGAGGTACGAGTCCGGTGTGTCCTCAACCCCGACGGTGACACTGTTGGCATTGAGACTCAGGTGAAGGGTGGATACAGAGTCGACGGAAACAGTGGAACTAGCACTGACATCAATCGTCACCTGGTGTCAAAAACAAAAGTGAGACTCAATTCACTGGGCGTTCCAAACAGTAGATACTAAAACACGGCTGACAATCATAAACCATACCGATACTCCCCACCTCTGTGTCGGCTCCCCCGTCCACCACGCCCAGGACCAGGGAATCTGTGGTCAAGGTCAGGGCAGAAGCCGACTCCAACACCAGTGTGGTCCCATCGGTGGAAACAGATACACTGCCAGACGTCTGACTCCCCGAGTGTGATGAGCCAACCCTGACAGCGCCACCGGCCTCCAGCGCAATGTCACTTCCATCCATACCGACAACACTACCAACAAGGCCCAGGTCCGCGCCGCTGGTGAAATCCAGGCCATTGGCTGCAGTGATGGTAACATCGCTTCCACTCGTCTCGACGTTGAGAAGGTCGCCTGTGGAATCGGACCTGATCTCCAGCGACTCCACAGAGATGTTGCCCCCGTTGGCAGGGTCGCATCCAAACCTCACCGCGCCTGTCGAACCTCGGCACACACCCGCAGTGGGGACGCAGTTGTTGGCGTCCAGTGTGATGGTATTGGCGTAGAGATGCGCCATCCCGTCGGCTTGGATGACAACATTCCTCGCAGTCGTCTCGTAGGTGGACATGTTGCTCTGGACCTTAAAGTCGATGTTGCTCAAGTTGGAATCAAAGAATCCCATACGAAGGGTGGACGCCACAGGCGTATGAGGAAGCTCCCCCAATACATCCCGGTACTCAATTGAGAGGGTATCCTCGATATCCAGAGATGCCACCGAGACCCCAGTACCCGAGCCCTCCACCGCAACCGCAGAGGCCGCACTCAACGAGGCGCCATCTGTGGTGTCTACAAGCACAGCATCCTGAGTGACCTGCAGAACCAGGTTGGAAGAACCCGTGTTGTATACAGCCAGGGGGTCAATGTCAGCATCAGTGCCAGAGACCTGTGTGAGCGGTGCGAACAAAGACAAAGACAAAGAAGCGTGCCCGTTATGTGACACACAGTATGCATTCATACCTTCACTCCTCCATCGGTGATGCCAGTGGTGGTTGCCGGGGTGTATCCAGTTTGGGAGTCGGTGTATGTGATGGCAGTGGAACCGTCGAGCAGGATCTCCTCATTGACCACGACAACGGGGGCATCCAGCACAACCTGGTGTCACAGGGTGGGAGGTCGCAGCCCAAAGTCTACCCGTAAACCCCTAGAACAGAAATAGTCAATGATGGAATACTCGTTCAGACACACACCTGACCGCTGCTCTTCTGGACGGAGACAACGTCACTATTAGCATCGGCCCCCTCACTACGGATGGTGAGGGTACTGGTAGGTGTCTGGGAACCAATAGCAGCAGTCACATCGGCTGGGTGAGAGATCACTCACTAAAGCATACCACCATATTCCAGTGTTACCATCGTCTACACTTACCTCCATCATGTGACAAGTTGAGGAACCCTCCGAGCGCATCACCAAATAACATGCTGCCCTCGGTTCGAAGCTCAAGCAGGTCGGAGTCCATGTCTGGTCATGAGAGATGAGTGACACACTGCATAAAGACCCAATCCGAAAGAAGACCAACTTGTCAGGGAAAAGTATCGGCAACAGCCACCACAACAGAGCTCAAGTACCTGTGGGTCCTATGGGAGACAGGATCTTAATGGAACCAGTGTTACCAACACCACTTACGGCACCAGGAGTGAGAACAACGTCACCACCAGCGGCACTGATAGAGTCTCCGCCGGTGAGAGCAACCGACCCACCATCCCGACCGGAACCACCAGTGCTGCCGCCACCTGAGTGAGACACATCAACCAACAAAGAGGTCATACATATATATCTATATATATATATACCATCCTCCATGGCCACCATTGGTACCAACCCTCAAGTATACATGTATACCACCCCACCTGCAACGGTGATGGCCCCCCCATTAAGGTCATACCCCGCATGGCCCTCGAAGGCAATGTCTGCGGCATCACGGTCCTCCCGAGAGGTGTTGTCCTCGAGGGTGATGGTGACCTCTCTGCCCGTTGGGTCGTAGCTGAAGAGCATGTCGTTCTCGGTCATGTAGAGGCTGGCACTCGGGGAGACAGTGACTGGGTGAGAGATGATATATACTAGGAGATACGAGTGTGATACGAACCAGCAAAGTCTCCGAATGTGGGCGCCAGAAGAACGGAATCAAACTCGGGAACCAGCACATCAGGATCTGGGAACCCAGTCAGGGTCACACTTGACGTGGCAATACCCGAAGCACCCTCCACTGTGAGGTCCTCAACTGTAACACTCCCGTTGATACTGACCGTGGTGGCCGACGAGGTGGCGTCCATTACAATGCTGAGAGTATCGGAGCTGACCGACAGGGTGGGCGAGTCAGTGATCGACTCTACGATGAACTGGGGTTAGATAGAGTGTCTCATGTCCCCTCTGCTATCGAATTACCTCGTGCCCTGCCTCGTCTACATCAACGACCAGGTCATCCACACCAAGGGCCCCCTCAGAGGTCAGGTCTCCTGAGACGTTGAGCCCAAAGGATCCGGCACTTGTCTTCTCGACGGTCAAGAGACCTGGGAGTCACCGATTGCAGAGGAGTGAACCAACAGAGACCCAACATCGGACATACCTGCAGTGGCGTGGAGCATTCCGTCACCGATGATGAGGGGGACAGCCGCTGGAAGCTCCACCTGGCTGGATATGGCAACGTTACCAGCAAATGTGGTATCCTGTGTTAGATCTCGAGCCGATATCAACAGCGATGATGCAATGATACACGTACCGTGCCGTGCTCCACTTCTGTGGTGTACTGGAGCACATCTACCCACCCACCCCCGCCATCTGAGAGGGTGAGGGACCCCGCCTTCATTGAGTTGCTGGCGACGGTACCTGCCTCAACGTACAGGTCAGTGTCGACAGTGACGTCAAAACTGATCTGGGGTGGGAACACACACGAAATGAAGTGGGTAAAACATAGACATATCACTGCTTACAGGAGAACCCTACCTCGGTGGCCCCCTGTACCGTTGTCGCCTCGTTACAGGACAAGGTGGTGGTGCCAAAGGTATCGACCCCTAGGGCAGCCCTGTCAGCTCCAATGATGACATTGCCGGTCACACCCCCATCAGCGGCCTTGCCTCCGAGTACAAAGACATCACCGGCAACAGTGGTGGACCCGCTATCGAGACCACTCCTGGCCAGCACATACACATCTCCACCCTCAAACTTAGAGTTCAGGGACTGGCCTTCGACACTGGGGTGAGGGCTCCAAAGAGACTGACGATATACTAGATATACTAGTATACTAGAAACACTCAAGCCAGACGTACATGACATCAATCTGGTCTGCCTCCAAAGACTGCCCCCCAATCGACAGTGAATAGGGGATGGGCAGAGGTGCGGTATCGGTGACATCCGCGTTATACTTGAGAACCGAACTGACACCGAACCCAAGCTCGAGGGTATAGTCTGCACTGATAGTCTGGATATGAGCGAGGGTGGGTCATTACCAGACATGCTAATATATAAAAGTATATAATCTCACCTCTGCCATCGTCAGACTCCCAGTCTCAGCTGCGTCAGCGGTGACACTGCCGCTGAAGGTGGCCGTCGTACCCTCCATGGCTCCAGGGATGGACACAAGACCAGAGCTGGCACTCGGGACACAAGACCCGGAACAAGGAGCCTCAAGTACAATGTCGCCAACAACACAAGAGAGACCCGAACACGTGCCACTCTGGTGTGAACTTGGATTCTGCTGATGTGTATAGAACACCAATGGCTAAGATGGAGACAAAAGTAGGATAGAATCAGCTACGTATACTCACCACGATGTTGATGTCTCCTGAAGCGGTACCGGCAGGTGCCGGATTGGCAGATGGTGCCTCGGAGGCAGGCGAACCAGACACGATGACTATGTCTTGGGTCAGAAACGTAGAGAACATACTAAAGAGTCACCTGAAAGTCGTTTCCATGTTTCCTGTATACACAACCATCACCCACCTCCTGCATCAGCCAGAGTGGCATCCTGGGCCTCCAGCACCAGACCCGTGGCTGTGACACCGGAGCCGAGAGGGCTGGAGTCGAAGCCCAGGCCAAACCGAGTGTCGAAGGTGCCTAGAAGGAGAGCATCCTCCTGGGTGAAGGCCCCAAGGACCGACGGATTGGCAGAGTCATATATCTCAAAGTCGCCAGCAATCTCAACGTCTGCTGAGATTGTAGCCGCAGCATCGATTTCTAAGTCATCACCGCCATATGTTGTGATCGTTGGGGTTGGGACGCCACCCACGTCAGGCACGGAGAACTCGACGGCATGTGAATGGGAAGAATCGTCAGACACATACAAGCTAGACACAACCTCGAGGGACACTCCTGCCTCGACCTCGATATCGTCAAACACAGACGGGAGAGGGACACTCGTGGCTGAGGCGACAATGAGCTCGTTGCCCAGGGCCTCGACAGTGACGGAGGGGGCTGAATTGTCGTATGTGGTCGCGAAGACTGCGACATCTGAATCATCCAGCACTGGAGTGAGGGGGGGGGGGGGTCCTAGGAAGTAGTGACAGTGTTGCACATACACACATCTCACCCTTGAACGCAGTTGCCTGCAGTTCTCCCGCGAACCCAGAGTTACCCTGGAGTCTTGTGTTCGGAGCCAAAATCAGAGAGGCGTCACTGGCGATGCTCATCGTCACTGCACCGGACACAGCGCTCTCGAGAGACCCGGCCTTGGTCACAAAGGCTGTGGTGAGACAATGGAACCAGAGATTCAACCCAATGTACAAGATAATCATATGGAGAGTTGGCCGGGTTCACTATTAACGTGACGTACCGATGTAGCCCTCTGCGTTGCTGCCGTCATCGACGGAAGACAGGGTGAGGGACCCATCCTGAGGGGTTCCCATATCTGTGGTGAGTGAATAATGCAGCGAGGTTACCCCATATCAGTATATATCAGCAGAAGGCCAGTACCTTCGATCACACCAGACTCAATCACCACGTCGCCGGGATCATCGTCAACTGACGCACCTGAGGTAAGATGACATAAAATAGATGAAACCATGATGTCCCCTTGGACTCACCGGCCTTGATCTGTACTGAGCCTCCCTTGCCCGAGGTTGAGCCGATGCCTGACAGCTCAAAGGTCGTCCCAGAATTGGTGACTTCGGGGAACCCTATCTGGTAGGTGTCGATGGTGCCGTCAGTGTTCTCATCCGTGGCGGTGACGGTAAAGCCGTCCCCAACAGAGACCGTTGCGGTATCCAGGACGGTGAGTGATTCGACAGTTACCTGGAATGAGTGAAGTATCCGTAAGCAGAAGCTCTTAGAAGTTGAGCAGAACAACCTTTAAGGATGACTCAACAGCACACATGAGTTAATGTTCACCAATCCATGACCCTAACCTGGCTTGTGGTCACCACCATCACACCATCGAAGAAGTCACTCTGAGTCTGCCCGAGCTGGGGTGAGAACCGGATTGAGTGAGGAATCCAGGTACAATTAGTTGTATCATTACCTCCATAACATCCAAGTCGCCATTCTTTACAGACACAGCATCGCCCACAGAGGGTGACGAAAGTGTGCTAGTCTCTATCTTGGTGAACTCAGCAGTACCAGAGACATCCATGCTGCGGTGAGGAATGTCATCAGAACGAGACCAAAACTGAGACACAAGGCCACTAACCTGTCAATAGTGACATCCGCCACATCCACTGGGCCGTCAATGGCGGTTAGCTTCGCTGATGAAATGATATCAGCCGGAGTACCCAAAGTACCGACACTGACACCACCACTGAACACTGACGCATCATCGAACACAACACTACCGGACGTTGACTGGAGAGTTAGATCATAGTCAGTAGCCGCAGCAATGGTGATGCTGCCGCTGTTGGGAAGAGCAGTATCACCCGCCACGGTGGAGACAGCCACAGACCCACTTGTGAAGTCAGCTGTGGTGAGGCCAGTACCCACATCAAGAGTCCCTGCCCCCGTCACTCTCATATCATCCACACTGAAGTGACTGCTGCCGTCACCTGCCGTGGTCACTGCCACATCCACAGTCCCAATGGTGAGACCGTCGTGGGCCACGAGGGTTGCACCCACCACAACAGACCCGGAGACAGAGGATAGGTTGAGGTGATCTCCAGACACTCCCGTTGCGGTGATCGTAACACCAGTTGGGTTGGTGATGGTGGTTTCAGTGACAGAGAACGTACCAGCCACCAGGGCTGTTGTGGTCACTCCTGCGAGGTCGACCTCTGTGCCGTCGATCACAAGGGAATGGGAGGGAAGCTCAACGTCACCGTCTAGCGTGATAGAGCCATCCTGACAGGACTCATAGGAGCTACTGTCACAAGCAACCCCAACAGTGATAGAGCCAGCATCATCTGGGATTGGGGTATTCGTAGACTCTACAGAATGCGAGTAACATGAAACTAACGTACCTCCGATTACTGAAGTGGACACAGTAGTGAACTCCACGTCTCCTGAAAACAGGGCAGCGTAAGACGAAATGTTAACGTCTCCGGACTCGACAACGGCCTGTGAATATAAGATACAATAATCCAATACCCATAATAGATATCCATACCTCTCCAGACTGAACAGTGAGGTCAAGGCTGGCTCCGGCCACGTTTCCTCCCTGAATAACGAGGGTATTGGGGTCGCTCCCGACAGCAGCAGTGTCGAGAGTGATGTATGACGACCTGATGTTAACACCTAGGAGGATTTCTAATGGAACATGTGTACACATCATACCCTGCATCACAACGGAACACCAGACCGTCGTCCCCAACAGAGAGCGAGGAGGCCTCCTCCACTGCGGCATCTCCTGTGATTGAGACGGCACTGGCAACGGGCACATCAAGGGTCAGGTCGGCAGCAACAGTGACAATGACTTCATCAGCTGTAATGCCAATTGATCCACTACCAAGGCCGAGATCTGCTACAACCTGGTAAGGTGAGAGAGCCTCTCAGACCACAAAGGGGATAGAGAGAACAGTTCAACAACGTACCGAGTCGGACTGGAGGTGGGTGGACAGAGATACACTTGGGACAGTGAGGGCCTGGACATCTCCACCCTGCAACAGAAGGGAAGACGTCACATTGACCGTGGTGTCAGAGTAGGCAGCATCACTGTCGCTAAGCACCACATCACCACAACTCCCACTATCAGAGCCTCCCCCCGTGATGTAGGTAGACCCTCCAGCACTGGCGTACTCGGCACTTCCAGCCTGAAGAATCAGGTCACCGCCGGCCAGTACAGCTGAAGTGAGCAGGGATAGTGTGGGATAGAGAACAACACACTCATACCATGCTGGCCCACGATTGCAAGCTCCAGACCATCGGAAGATATGGTGTTGACACCGATGGAGAACATGGAGCCATCCTCTGAGACACTCATGTCCGCCAGACTGAATGAAGCCGCATCAACAAGAGAGCCTGTGGAGGACACGTCACCTGACAGGTGAGGTTGTATTTGGCACACAGAGAATTACACAATAACGACACACCCACCTGCACTGATCCAGTCTGAGCCAGGGGTCGAGAGCAGGGCAGAGGACGGGGAGGCAGTCACAAGGGTGGACACAGCCAGGGAGTCCGTCTCGATAGAGGCCACGTCGACGTCCCCACCAGTGGAAACGGAAAGAGCAGCAAGAGAAAGTGTTGAAGAGACACCTGTCGTGGCGACAGATAGTACCGTTGAACCAGACGCGTCATCAACCGTGAGCCCAACCCCGTTGGTTGAGATGGACACGGGCCTGTCCACTGTGAGACGGGACGGGGTGTCGCTCGACGCAGACAGAGTCACGTCCGACACCTTGACAGTGGAATCAGCCACCAGAGGGGACGTCACTCCAAGAATCCCATCCGAAATCAGCTCCAGTGTGTCACCATCTTCAAGCGCAGCAATAACGACGTCGTTATTGCCGTCAAAGCGAGAGGCTGAAAGACGCTGGACTGGAGACGAAGGAACAGTGATGTCCTTGACAACAAACTCGCCAGCGTTCATCACGCCCTCAGTCTGGAGTGAGCAGAATGAGACACAACCAAAGGATGAAGAAATAGAATCCAGACATACAAACCTTGAACTCTGAGGATTCAATCTGCCCCAGGAATTCAGCTGTGCCCGATACACTGAGCCCAGCCTCGAGAACAGACTCCTCGTAGAAGGACACCTCAGTCACGCCAGAACTGTCCCCAACCTCTACAACAACAGAGGGTGAGCCGGGGACTGTACTATCCACAACGGTGAGAAGGACATCTGTGTCCAGGCCCACCTGAACTGGGCCAGTCTTGAGGACGGAGACATCGCCACTATCCATAGCCTTGGACGCAGAGGAGACGGAGGTATTATCATTGATGGCCAGAGTGTCGGTGGATAGGTAGTTGCTACCAGTAACAGCAACATTGGAATCAAACTCGAAAGGAGTTGAGGTCGTTGTAAACGAGGCAGTGGCGGAAGCTGTCGACACAGCGAGAACAGAGTCAACCTGGAGGTCGGGCGCATCCACCTCACCACCAACGACCAGGTTGCCCACTGCGACATCTCCCACAAGAGAGATCTCGGCAGCTGACACAACAACTCCCCCGTCCACAAAAGAGTCACTGGAGCCAGATTGCAGAACCAGACCGTTGCTGACCTTTGGAGACAAAGCCGCGGGGTTCAGATCATCTGTGTCTACAAGGGAGAGGGCTCCGCCAACGGAGATGGCACCGACCTCAACGGCGTCTGCATCTAGGGACACGACCTCCATGTCACTCTGCACCAGCACAGACCCCTCGGCACACCCAGAGGAGGAGCACTCGGCAGAGAGAATCACAACGCCACTCTGGATATCACCCATTCCGGCCTGAGGTGAACAGGATGAGACGACACGGGGGGGGTTAACCAAAACTGAATCACCCTATAAACTATTAGAACGTACCACAAGCTCGATCGCTCCCCCGGTACTGCCAACATCGGTTGTGGTCTGACCCATAACATGCACCAGAGTGGCTGGACCGGAGGAGATGCTTATTCGACTAATCTCTGTTCCAGACACAGTGGTATCTGCCCCAACAGTGACACCAATGGAAGACAGTGACGACATGGCAAGACTGTCGTCAGAAAATGAAGTGGGTAGTGGATAATGAGTAGACCACCAACGATGACCGAAGAACATACCTGCCCTCTACGGTGACCGAAGCCGGTAATGCTGCAGTTCCAACAGTGGCGGCAGATACGTCAGCAAGAGCTGCCACCAGGTCAGTATCGACCTCAATGTCGGAGTCCAACACAAGGCTTGACACATCAAGAGCATCAGAGGAATCAGAAAGAGCGCCAAGAGAAACAGACACGCTGGCAGACGTGGTACCGACGTTGTACTCGCCGACATATGTCGCCACTGGTAGCAAAAGGTTACCCGTGGGTGAGAGGACCATGTCATCAGCCGGGGCGAGGGAGACGTTGGCCGAGGAGGTGATGCGGTCAGTTGTGGCCTTGGTGTTTGCTACAGCAGACGTACTGATGAGGGCACCAGTGAGATTGGTGTCCTTGAATAGTGCCCCGTCTGAATCCACAACAATGGCTGTTGCATGCGTAATGGATACAGAGACATCAACGTCTGACAGGACTCCTTCCTCGACTACTAAAGGAACTACAACACTAGCAACTCCCGCTGATTGACATCCGGCACAAGTAGGGTTGCCAAGAACAACGTCCCCGTCAGAACATCCGCTACCGGTGCAAGACCCTCCGGAAAAGACAACTGCCCCACCAGAGTCGGTACCAACTCCAGCAGATACCTCCACCTCACCGCCAACACCAAGATTACGGTCACCACCAACAAAGGAGGTATCACGTCCGAGACTCTCTCCATATGCCAGGCCACTGTCAGAGAGAAGAATGCCGGCGGTACTCAGGTACTCTGAGTTCCCAACCTCCACACTCCGCAACTCCAAAGTTCCTGTCACAGTCAAAGCCCCAGTTGAAACAGTGGCAGCACCGCTGTCAACCACAACCTCAACGGCAGCGAGACTGTCACTGTGGGAAACAACAAGCTCATCATCTGTAAGGGATATCGCTCCAGTGCTGATCACACCAGCATCCAACGGAAGTGCAGGCACGTCAGCAGAGGATATGGAGACGGGGTCGGATACTGATATAGCGCCAGCAGCTGAGCCGACAGTAAACCCTGAAGAGAACTCGATGTCAAGCTGTTCTCCGTGTGACAAGACCGAGAGAGAGTCTCCTAGCACATGGGCAGTGCTAGACTTGTAATGGTGGCTGTCACCAGGTGAGGCCAGGGAGACATCTCCTGAGGAATGGGACACCGTCAGAACAGCAGCAGAGTCATCTACGATCTCTACGACGATGGCCTCTAGCGTAGCACTAGCCTCGAGTGTGTCACTGCCCAACCCACTGGATACAGACAGGCCCTCGGTAGCAAGAGCAAGGGACTCAAGTACAATGGTACCAGACGCACACCCAGCCGTAGTGCACTCAGCTGTGACCACCACGTCTCCCGACTGTCCCATGGCCTCCATGCTCTGTCCGGCACTCACATAGAGGTCTCCCCCGGTCACACCAAGGCCAGAGGTGATGTCCAGAGATCCTCCCTTGTGTGTGGACGACCTCTGAGCAGCGACAAGAAGACCAACAGTGGAAGAACCCATATCTGCATCGGATACGCCAATGGCGTAGTCTGACGACAACGAGACCGCGTCTACAGAAATGGAAGTGGAAACCTCGACGGAGTCTGCAACCAGAGCACTGCCTGCATCACCAACAACGACGAGGGGGGCAGAGAGAACAATCTCACTCACGTCAGCAATAAGAGACGTGTTCAGGGTTGGCGTCTCAATATCAGTGGAAGCCATCGACACAGCACTGGTGGTCCCGTCCACCTCTACTGACTCAGAGGTGGCCCCAACGGAAGTTACCCCAGAGTCGTCGATGACGATAGTTGCAGTCCCTCCTGGTGACTGTGTCACACCCACAGCACCACTCGCCTCCAGAGTGATGCAAACTGAGTCCGTGAACGCAACGGCACTTGAAGAAGAACCCTGGATTGAGTCTCCCAGAGTCGTAGCGACCTCAAGCTCCCCATCCACAGACACAGTACCATCGGAGGAGACGATGCTGAGCGAAGACCCGTTCAATGTGGCGTGGGTAGTGTAAGTGAGAGAGACCTCCGGTGACCCTGCCTCAGTGACAATCAACTCACTGGAAGACAACAGAGTGGCATTCAATGTGTCAGATGTCACAGCACCCGTGAACTCTGCAGCTGCAGCCTCCACAGCACTCTCGATGGCAACATCACCCCCTGTAAATGAAACAGAGCCTGCAGCAAGACCGGAGTAGGTGAGAAGGAGTGGGACACCACCCTCAATCTGCACATCTCCTCCCTGGGTGTTTCCCTCTCCTCCTGTGAGAATAATGTTCCCGCCTCCGGAAGCGGCATCCAAACCGCTAACAGTGAAGGTATCGTCATCTGAGTCCGTGGCGTGGTAGAGAGTGGCCTCGAGCACACGGACGTCTCCGAATGCGGCAGTGGTGGCGACCAGAGACCCACTGTCCTCGAAGGAGAGAGAGGAGACACTTGTGTCCTCCAGTGTCAAAGCATCCGCAAACACCACAGAGTGACTCGAGGATGACGGAGAGACGGAGAGGGTGTCATCTCCCGAGGAGTAACTGATCCCATACCCGTTAGAGGAGTCAGAGACGTTGACAACCATTGCCATGTGTGATCCAGAGACCTCCACACTTCCTGTGTTATCGACGGAGTCGAGAGTGGCAGGGCCTGCAACCTCTAGAGCTCCCTCAATGATCACATCACCGGCGGCATCCACATCACTCTCTGCAATCACAGTTCCCGATACATAGCCAGAGCTACACTCAGGACACTCGGCCGACAGAATGACATCTCCCACCTGGCCAACCCCCTCCTGTGACCCACCCATGAGGACGGCGTCGGCACCAGTGATCTCACCTGATTGTGAGATGTCATAGGGGAACACCATAGTGAGACTGATTGGTATGACAAAGAGACCGACGTACCTGCTCCACCCCTGAGGATCACATCGCCGGCTGGGATGAGACCACTGGCTGAGCCCTGGCCCTGTATGACATAGGCCACAGGAGAGGCAGAGGCGATGGGCGTGATTCCACCGGCTCCGAGAGTGGTAGTCTCAACCGTGAAGGTGTCGGTGACAATACCCCCGGTGAGGTGGATATCGGTAGATGCCACAGCCCCTGTTACGGAGAGTGTGTCAGCTGTGAGAGTGGAAGCAGCGACGCCGCTGGTAGAGGCTTCCAGTGAGTTTCCAGAAGATCCTGGAACCACAAGGGAACCTGTGGCTACAGTATCCAGAGCACCTAAACCAGCAACAGAGGCATCCGCCAGCAGGTACGCAGAGTCCAGCTCTGTCTGGGGTGAGTGTGGGGCCCTGAAGGATGTACAGGACGTTATCAATCATACATACGACACCAACCTCAGACATGAATGACACCACTCCAGTGGACCCACTCCCAGATCCAGCGGCAACAATCAGAGAGCCACCACTGTTAGTTCCATCGCCTCCTAACAAATACACTGAGCCCCCATCAGAAGACCCAGTCACAGAGAGAGACTCACTGCCCGCGGGAGAGACAGATGCACTTTCAATGGAGTCAACGGTCAGAGACTGTACCATGGCATCACCAGCGATATGCAAGACTCCAAGACTGGTCTCGCCGGACACCGCGAGGGAGCCTGGAATGGATACACCGGTGGATGCCACTTCAGTGACCGACGATCCATCCACTACCAGGGAGGCACCGGTGTCTGCCCAAAATTCTACTTGCGATGTCTCAATGGAGAATGAGGTGGGGGAAGAGACTATCGAGGTCTCAAGTCCAACGCCTAAACTTGCTCCGACCTCAACTGACTGTGCTGCTGCAAGGCTTGAGCCTGTAACACTCTCGGCGGCAGCAACGTCGGCGGTAGCGCTCCCTGCGGTCAAGGAGGACCCATCTCCCACAGTGACATCAGTGGCGACAAAGAGGATGTCTGCGGTCCCAGAGGAAGGCCCGATGACGCCGCTGGAGATGGAGAGGGCCTGGGAGAGGGGGCCAGACACAGCAGCAGACGTAGCATCGACAGAGTCCAGAGAGACAGTGGAGGAAGAAAGAGCTCCAGCTGTCAGGCCTCCGTCGACCTCTAACTCCTCATGGACAATAACAGTCCCAGAGGTGCCTGTGCCTGGGGTGAAGGGATACCAGTGGAGGCCAAATAGAAATGACACCGTACAAAACCAACTACCCAGGCACACATACACTCACCATCTCCTGCCACATCTAGTGTGATACTGCCTCTGCTACCGGTGCGACCGGTATACTCTCCAGGGGAGAGATACACAGTGCCTCCCATGCTGTATCCGGCGCCACCCTCCATGGATGCTGTGCCTCCAACCTGCCCCTCTGTGTCCGTGCCCTCCACCCCGATGGAGAGAGGCACGGGCGACCCAGACGACGTGGCGGAGAGACTCACGGTACTCTGAGTCACGGTGATGGCTCCCATAGTAATAGAGGACATTGTCCCAAGTGTCATCCCTCCAGGTGTAAGGTCTGTGGCGTCAACGGTTGACACAGACAGATCACCATTGACCACACTGTCGTCCGAAACTATACCCTCAGACCCCAGCACAAGAGAGGAGGTCTGGATCTCAGCAACACTCAGGGATGTAGCCAAAAGAGAGTCCACATCAGTGTCCGTTGACTCAACGATCCCGGCATAAACTGTAGTCCCTGAAAGTGAGGTCACGCTCAGGGGTTGAAGACATAGAAAGATACACCTCTGTGAATTGAACAAAAGAAAGGATCACAAGACAGAACTCGAGAAGAGAAAAGGGAAAGTCACAAGGGTACCTGTCATGACCAGAGGTGCCTCTCCGTCCACAACAAACTCCACTGAGGCACTGGTATCAATCATGTCCCCTCCCTCGATGTAGAAGACGGCAGAGGTGGTCTTGGTCACCCCACCCACTCCAGAGTTCTCTCCAGAACCTTGGTCTGAGTACCTCCCTGTACCAGGAGTGCCATAACTGCCAATACCACCACTGACACTCTCTGTCTCCTTGGCACTGAAGGCAGAGGCACTAGCAGGATCGTTGGATACAGTAAATCGACCATTGACAGTCATTGCACCGCTAACAGCAATACTATCAGACACCTCCATCGACTCAGACTCTACACTGCTGAAGGACGGCACCACTGAAGAACCGTCGCTGGTCACCATGTACCTGAGAGTCAGGAATATCATACGAGAGACTCTAAAATTAGCATCTCTCACCCTGTTGCCTCGTCAATTAGGATCATAGAATCTGCCTCAATGGATCCAGCTGTGTCCCCACCAGACGATATTCCCGTAAAGTATGCGTCCTTCACCCATACTGCACAGGGGATGTACACAATGAGAGCTACAATCTGGAGGATCACAAGTAGAGTGAGCCAGAGCTTTCCAACTCCGGTAACCTCCTTACGCTTGATGTGACTGGGACCTAGCACATCTGACTCTTTCCCAGGATCATTACCCGGAGCTTGTGGGTGAGAGAATGATCGGAGAGGGCTAAAAGAGTGCAGAGAATCAGAACTAGAGGAAAACAACAATCTATACAACCTGAAGGGGAGGAACTCATCCCCAAAACCTAACAGAGCAAGTCTCTGTGCCACAGCTGATCAAACTGACGGCAGCTGGACTATTACTGTCTTGGATCGGCTATCCTTCCGCCAGCTGAGAGGAAGGGTCCGTTCTCCAAAAAACTGAGGCCATCTCACTTCGCTATTTCTATAGTACCAAGCTCAGATAGCTTGACCTAAGCTCGGGTAGTAGCTGTGTCTGTCGTTTCCTGTCGTTTTAGAACGTACTGGGTCGATAGAGACGGATGCCGCCTCCGGTGAGTACCCATATTTGGTTTTGGCCCATAACCTATCATTTTTGCGATTGTTAGGGACTGTGCGCCGGCATCGGAGTATCAAGTATACTCATTAGTAGAGTTTGGTTCGAGGATATAGTCGAATTCTGCTTACATCAGGTGTCTAAGCCACAGACGCTTCCTGCCCTAGATGGCGGGAAGCCCGGCTCAGGGCCTAAGAAACCCCCCTCACGCCCTCCACGGACAAAGCCTACTGCCAGTATGGGTCCCAGGGCTCTACCCAATGTTGTCACCCCGGTTACAGTCGGATTTCCCGTGTCCCAGCCAATGGGTGGCGCTTTCCCAGGCCAGAGCTCCTTCAATGCCAGCCAGTCCCAATTCAACCAGAGCATGAGCCCAAATATGGGTATGGGAATGGGAATGGATCCAAGGAGGTGAGATATAGTATTTATCTTTGAGTGTGTATACTACTTCTTGGTACTTTCCTTCTATTTTTGGCTCACAGCAGTACTATGGGCAGGTTTATTCCTCCAAGGAAGCAGTACACCAGCAAGGGTTGTGGACTCATCCTCACCATTGTACTGGTTGTGCAACTGTTGCTACTCCTACCTGTCGCTGGATGGGTGGTACGTCGGAGTATTGTACTTCATCCACAGTCCCACTGCCCTGTGACACATCTCCCTCACCCCAGTCCGTCGCCTACTTCAGTGGCACCCTTATGAACTCTGATCCCTCTGTCGAGGTGGACCAGACTGCCCTTGTCCAGATCAATGCCGAGACAGGATTCATGGTACGGCAACCTGCTCTTTGCCCCCATCCCTAATGTCGTCTCCTGGTCTCACTGACAACAGGTCACTGCAGCTGGAGAGGAGGTGGTCCCCTCCTTTGAGGAGATCAGCACCTCTTCCATCAGTGTCGAGGAGGACCTCCAGGTATATACGGGCTCATACTGGTGCTATGTTATTTTTAAAATTTTTAGTTCTCACTGCGTTTCCCTTCTTCTCACAATAGGTTGGGGGAGATGTTGTGGTTTCCGGTGTGTTCACTGCCATGATCACCCCAAGAGAGAGCTCTAGCGGTACCAAGCAGGTGGGTGCCGCTGAGGTCGCCTCTGCTGGGGGCAAGGGAACTGGCAAGGGAACTGGCAAGGGAGGGTACTCCTTCAGCTCTGGTAGTGGTACTGGAGAGGGTGGGAGTGGCCATGGGTCTAGTGGCTTGGGCCCCTCTGTCAGTGGAAAGGCCACAGAGACGGAGTTCCAGGTGGGTTTGACATATTATATATCATGGTATATACAAATCCCCCCCCCCCCCCCCCCCCCCCCCCCCCCCCCCCCCCCCCCCCCCCCCCC
>BDIP01000142.1:15134-29007 GCA_003568945.1 Kipferlia bialata
CCCCATATTTTTCCTTTTTCCCCCCCCCCCCCCCCCCCCTCCCCTCCATTTACTCTACTTCATCTCTGTCTCAATCCACACTCTCTTCTTTCCCATGTTGTCTCTAACCCCTAGGTACTCCTTCGCTGTTGACACCACCACCGAGATTGTTGTGTTCAGGACCACCTACGAGGCCACCTGGTTCTTCGGATCTGGCAGCAACCTGATCGAGAAGACCATCTCCTACGAGCTCACTGGTGACTTCACCGCTGAGGACTGGTACAGGGACCTTACCTTCCCCGCCCCCACCGACGCCCCCGCCCAGTCCACCATCGCCCTCCGCGTCCCCGGCACCACCACTGAGCTGTGGAGCGCTGATGTCGCCACCGTGGCCCCCAGCGTGCGTGTTGTGCGTGGTGTCTACGACGCCGCCCTCACCGTGGGCGAGTGCACCATCGTCAATGCCTCCGAGCAGTTCAACGACGACGACCTGCCCTCCCTCACCTACTGGGCCACCCTCACCAAGTCTGTGGGCTCTCTGTCCGGCACCGTGACCGGCAGCATCACCTACACTGACGACTGTGTGGCCTACACCAGCCAGGTCGTGGACACCATCTCCGTTGAGATGCCCCTCGCCCACGTCTACAACGTCGAGTTCACCAAGACCGGAGAGACCTCCGAGACCTACACCCAGCTGGTCTCTGGCGGATCTGCCGAGGAGCCCGCTCGTTACGACACCTTCGGTGACTCCACCTACGCCCTCCTCGGAGACTTCCCTCTGAACGGCGAGGCCACCGTTGACATGCGTTCCTTCGACATCCCCACCGGCTGGCAGATTGCCGAGACTGGCTCTCTCACCAACGCCTTCGTTGCCTCCTACGGCCTCTCTGCCACCTGTGTTGCTGTTGCCACCACCGGCGGGTACACTGGCCTGACCCCCGTGTCCCTCGACACCTGCACCCCAGGTGACGTGACTGTAGACGGCGACACTGTGACCATGGGTACATCCACTACCCGTCTGGTCATTGTCAAGGACGCCACTGTCGATGAGACCACCCCTATCGTCGATGCCTCCAACACTGTCGTGTACGATGATGTGTCCTACGTCGCCATGGGAGCCGTGCTTCCCGAGGCCACCGACGCCCCCACCTCCTCCACCCGTCTCTCCCTCCTGCCCACCGGATACGGCAAGGTGTACACCTTCCCCGCTGAGGCCCTCCGTGGATCTCTGTACCGCCTCGGTGCCTCCTGCCTTGTGCTTGGAGACGGCTCCTCTGTGGACGCCATCACCGGTGAGGTGTGCGAGACCTCCGGACAGCTCGTTGAGGTTGGCGACTACCTCGGTACCGCCAACGCTGAGGACCGCGTCCTGCTCTCCAAGGCTGACACTGTCACTGCCGCTGACTGGAGTGTTGACGGAGCCGCCACCCCCACCAACCCTCTTGTCTTCAAGGGCATGAACTACGCCATCCTCGACGACACTGAGGGTACCGTCCCCAGGCACATGCCCACCGGCTGGTCCCTTGCCGACGCCGACACCATGGGATTCAGCTACGTGGCCTCCGCCCTTGCCGCTGAGGACTACAAGTGCATCTCTGGCGCCGAGCGCTCCGTGCAGACTGTGTACACCACCGAGACCTGCGAGGCCGACGCTGCCGGTGTCTCCTACATCACCATCGACGGTGAGGAGGCTGCCTACACCGAGTCCACCGACTCTAGGGTTGTCGTTGTTCAGGAGGCCGAGCTCCACGCCAAGTGCCAGGTCTTTGGCGCTGGTCACGTGCACACCAACAACGGTCACCTCATGACCTACCAGGGTGCCGGAGAGATTGTTGTGCTTGCCCACGACACCACTGACTTCCTCACCAACTTCCCCGAGGCCTCCAACCAGTCCCAGAACTACGGATACGACCTCCACATGGGTCTGGCCGCTGAGGGCAACGCCTCTGTCGTCGACAGCATCGCCCTCAAGGTCTACAACGACCTCACCTCCTCCACCTCCTGCACTGTCGGTGTCACCGTTGAGTCCGGTGTTGTCTCCTGGTTCACCAAGGAGAACACCGACGCCGCCTCCGTCGACCCCACCATGACCAGCGACGCTGTGTCCTGCAGTGGCAACGTTGACTTTGCCCAGGTGTCTGTCGAGGGCGATGTGTGGACTCTCCGCGCCACCAACATGATTGTTGACGGAGACGACAAGGGAGTGGTTGTGCGTGCCCACGTGGTTGACGGCTCCTTCACCTTTGACGTCAGCACTGGATACGCCTGGCCCACCGCCTCTGGCTTCTGTGGATACGTCGAGGAGAAGAACGAGGCTGACCGCACTGAGGACGCCTACGCCATGGACCTCCTGGCCAACGAGCTCACCCTCGACGCCGACAACAGGTACTGCACCAACTGTGCTGCCAAGCTCACCCCCACCGCCACCATCTTCGAGACCGCCCCCACCGAGGTGCAGCGCAACGAGCAGTCTGACGACCTCGCTACCGTCACCCAGACTTGCTCCTCCACCACCCTCGAGGACGAGTACTACACCATGTGTGTCATCGACTCTGGCCTCCTCAACAAGGACTACGCCAACGCCTCTGTCGCCAACTTTGAGTCTCTCTTCGACCTTGAGTGGGAGGACGAGCGCACCATCTGCCCCATGGCCGCTGAGCCCGTGTACACCTACGTGATGGGTCTCTACGAGTTTGCCCTCCTCGATGGAGGTGAGGTGCTCCGCGACATGCCATTCGGATGCATGGCCAACGCCCTCCGCGTGCCCCCCGGCTGGTCTGTCGCCCCCAAGGACGACTCTGCCATCGCCGCCATCCGCCTCCTGCCCCTGTCCTCCTCCTGCGTTGCCCTTGCTGACGGTGTCTCCTACGCTGTCGGCACCGGCCTCGCCTGCTCTGACGACATTGTGCTGGTCACCGACTACCCCGATGCCCCTGAGGACGAGCAGTGCCACGGAGTGTCTGCCTGCCCAGGCCGCGTCCGATCCGCAGGGACGACGCTGCTGTCTCCTCTCTTGCTGAGATGGTTGCCGACAACTCTATGCCCCACGAGGACCCCCTCGGATGGTTCTGGACCAACTCTGGAGAGAGGCTCACCACCTCCAACGTTGAGCTGATCGGTGACAGTGACGTGATTGCCATCAACGGCAAGCTCGCCTCCCCCGTGAGCGATGACGCTGACTCTGAGTACTACGCCATTGACATCACCTCCACCACCGGCAGTGCCTTCAAGTCCGTCACCGTGCCCTCCCACCAGATCAAGTGCTCCACCGAGAGCGACCTGGTCTTCCGTGTGTGCGCCAAGGTCTCCGAGGTTGACTCTCTCACCTACGAGAGCATCCCCGAGTCTGACGACTTCTCCGTCATCATCGATACCACCTACCGCAACCCCGACATGGGCGATGACGACTCTGAGGACCTCCACATCTTCGGCCGCCACGGCTACTTCGACATTGGTGTGGCTGACTGGCAGTGCCGTGAGGTGCGTGTGCCCTTCGTGCACCCCTCCCTCACCCCCACCACCACCACCTCCTCCGATGCCGAGAAGAATGAGTACATGCGTGACCTCATCTTCTACATGAACCTGCAGTACAAGGACTGGTACACTGGATCCTCCATCACCATCCCCGACGTCCAGTTTGTCGTGCTCCCCGCCCTTGTCGAGGACGTCGACTACATCAAGGACCCCTCTGTGTCTAACTGGTTCGTCAACGATGACGGCACCATCCCCATCGACTTTGAGTACTACGGCACCATCGGCCACGACCTCAGCAGCGACGACGCCACCCTCCAGCCCGCCTCCATCGCTGACGGCGTCCCCGCCTTCTGTGACTCCTACGACACCTGTGTGGACTTCAACACCACAGTCACCTTCGGCACCATCTACGGAGACGACTACACCGGTGGCCACGCTGAGGATGAGGGATACCTCCACGCCTCTGCTCTCCGCCTCTCTGCCGCCGCTACCGTCACCACCGTGATCGACCCCGACCAGGTGCTCGGATTCACCCTGTACGCTGATATCCTCTTCAACGACGGCACCGCCTCTTACGGCTGGATGAAGTACTTCGATGACGAGACCACCGACCTCCTCCTGCCCGCCCAGTCCTCCACTGGCTCTGGAGTGCGCTCTGTGTACGTGCACGTCCTCTCCAACAGCCTCCTTGACGTGATGAGGGTCACCTCCCTCTCCCTGACCCCCGACAACTCTGTCGTTGACATCCCCACCGAGACTGGAATGGCCCACGGAGACCCTCACCTCTCCACCCTCACTGGCTACACCTATGACTACCAGCTGCCTGGCGAGCACATCCTGCTCGAGACCCCCTACGACGACGGCAACAAGCTGCGTGTCGACATGAGGGCCAAGTCTGTGGCTGCCGAGGGAGACGAGGATGTCACCATCGCCCAGGCCATCTCCATCGCCTACAACGCTCCTGACGCTGGATACATGGAGGACCTCGGTCTCTCCTCCTGGAGCTTCGGCTCTGTGCTTGGCGTTGAGGTCTCTGACGGCCTCAAGGTGTACTTCAACGACGTGCTCATGTCCATCGGATCCATCGAGCCCGAGTCTGACACCACCGCCTCCTACACCCTCGACACCACCGGTGCCACCCTCGCCGTGACCATGTACGCCCTCACCGTCAGAGACTCCACTCTGGCCGACAAGGACGATATGATCGCTCTCCTCGAGCTCACCGCTGTCTCCGGCCTCTCTCTCTCCTGCACCATCAACAGGTCCACATACGGTATCTACTACATCGACTTTGCTGCCGGTGCTGGTGAGACCTTCCTGACCGAGAACGCCGGTAACTGCTCTGGATGCCTGGGACAGTGTACCTCCTACGACGATGATGAGGCCTACATTGCCGCCAAGATTCTGAACGAGTCTGTGCCTGAGGCATACGTCGGACCCGTTGGCACCTCTGCCTACCTCCCCACCCAGGCCTCCGACGCCCTCGCCACCTTCTCTGCCTGGACTACCGAGGAGGCCACCGAGGCCTGCTCCAACCTCGGCCTCACCACCGAGCTCACTGCTGTGTGCATCACTGACGCCAAGGCCATGGGATCCCTCCCCTCCAACCTGTCTGCCATCTCCTCCTCCACCAGGTACACCTCCTCCATCACCACCGCCCCCGAGGTCGAGCCCACCCCCGAGCCCACCAGCTACACCTGGTTCTACGTCGGTATCGGCGCCCTCGTGGCCGTTGGCGGCATCGTTGGTGCTGTTATGCTGACTGGAGGCAAGAAGGGCCCCCAGAAGAGGGCTGGAAAGTCCTCCAAGAAGGTGTCCAAGAAGACATCTAAGAAGTCCTCTAAGTCCAAGGCCAAGAAGAGCCACAAGTCCAAGCGCAGAGTGGACGTTGTGTAAGTAGCCGATAGACATTATGAGTGTGTGTACGATATCCATAGGGCCACATGAGTGACCATGTGGCCAACGCCCCCCTGAGGCAACGACACTCTTGTGTTGTGACTTCTTGCTTTTCTTCCTGACTTTGTCTTCTTTTGGCATTGTTTATAAATATCATTGATACGTGGTTTGTGTTCGAGTAAGTGCAGCAAAGTCTATGGAAGTACATCTGTGATATTTCTTCTTATCAAGTACACGAAAGCACTAGGTACATACTGAATCTATTGTTACTACGAGTAATACTCCTTTGTTCCTCTACCACCGGACCACTCTCTTCTGCTGTCTCTCGAGCTGCCTAACCTTGCCCAGAGTCACACTGAGGCCCACACTCCCCACAAGGGCTGAGGGAAGGCCTGCCTTGAACTGACGCACCTATCAGTCAGAGGCATACACATATACTATATACTATTATATATATATGTATGGCATATTAATAGGTCCTATTCAATAGGTATACCTGGCGCACTAGCTGTGCCCCTGCGTTATGGGAGGCTGGTCTCTTGACCTCTGGGTCTAGCTTCGTCTCTGCATAGGAGAGGAGAGAGGCCTGCTCCGCATCCCACTCACGCTGCATCATGGACAGACCGACCTGGGGTGAATGAGTGTATATATAGAAGAGAGAGAGGGAGAGAGAGAGAGAGAGAGACCAAACTGGTGGCTCATAGGAGAGAGGACCACTGTCTCTATATATAGACATGTATATATCATACTGTGAAACCGAACCTTTGCTGCGTAGTGTAGGCCAGAGAGGACCCAGGGTAGAGTCGGGAGGCCAGCAACCAGCCTGTTAACTGTATCGGCATCTGCCACCTAGAGGGTGAGGGCACTGTCATACCAGGCCAATAGACAGAGAGAGAGAGAGAGAGGGAGAGAGAGAGAACTATATATACCTGCAGCTGTGGCAGCATGGCCTCACTCAGTCTGGTCAGAGCCCTGGATAGAGAGTCCACCTCGCCCTCTAGGGTAGGGGTGTCCTTCCCGCCCTCCTCCCTCAGTAAGGCATCTACACACACATCCACACCAGCGGTAGGTGCCACAGACAGGACGCAGGGCGACACGGCGGCGAGGGCGGCATTGAGATCGAGTAGCTGAGTAGCGAGGCCTAGGGTAGTGGGTACGGCATATCCTTCATCGTCTACAGCGACACCTGGCACATTGGGCCAGTTGGGCAGCCAGTTGACAACGTGAGAGGCCTGGACATAAGAGAACTAAGGAACACAAACATATAGACACATATTCGACTCTAAATGTTTGGGATAGGGAGATCTAGAGATGCATGTCACCTGAACCCTGTCTCTCTCAGCCAGTACGGCAGCAAATAGGTCGGGGGAGGACCTCTGTATCCTAGGGTGCAGGGATGCAGAGAGGGCATCAATCACTGGGGAGTATGCATCTGCCTCCCTACTCAGCAGGACAGGAAGAAGGAGACTGGAGGACACCAGGGAGAGGGTGTGGTGGGGTGTCTCCTCTGGACATGCCCTGTTAGACAGTACTGTGCATAGGTACACATCAGCCACTGTCTCTGGGTCTAGGGGTCCAGAGGCGTCTATGCAGGTCTCAGCACTCTGGGAGAGAGAGAGAGAGAGGGTCTCGGAGAGAACACCGGCCAGGTAGGTTGGGGTGACGATGTCAGCTGTCTCAGTTGGGTACACGACAGAGAACCTGAGGGTTAGACAATATACATATATGAGAGAGAGAGAGAGAATAAAGCATACACGTACTGGAGGAGCAGCCTCAGAACAGCTGTCTTGCAGCGCAGGTCTGACCCAATGGCTATGTCGAGGTGGGAGAGAGAGGCAGAGAGGAGCAGGAGGAGGGAGCGGGGGGGAGTGCGTATGGCTGCCTTCTCCTCCTGTGACACCACATGGGCGTACTCAGCGGCTAGAGACCTAGCTAGTACCAGCACCATCTGCACCACCTTGTACCTAGCCACTCCCTTGCCCTCCTCACCCGATGACAGAGTGTGGCAGGGGGTGTGGGGGCCACAGGAGTGCAGGTACACGAGGATGTTGTGCAACACAAACATGCGGCAGGAGAGGGGCAGGTGGGGGATACCAGCAAGACACTCCTCACTCACTAGCTCACTGAGCACGACCCTAGAGAACTCCCCACCATCGTTGCCATTCCCTCTGGTGGCTCTGTGTACCAGCTCACTTAGCACCTTAGAGACAGTGCTGACATGGGCAGAGGCAGAGCTCTCTCTAGAGACCGACAGGGTGCGTGTCGCATAGGCTAGATAGCGGATGGTCAGGCGCACAGTTGTCTGCAGGAGTGTGGTGACTAAGAACTCCTCTCCGACGCGGTATGCGGCAGTGACAGGGGTCTGGTCATCTACAGTCTCTACAGTCTCTACAGCAGCAGAGCGCAACACACCCTTAGTGCTAGAACCCATTGGTGTGTCGCCCTCAGAGGATGTGGAATCCTCGCTGTCTGTATCGTGGTAGAAGGCGTTGATGCCACTGTCATGCATAGTAGCAGGGGAAGGGACAGGGGCCACTACAGTCTCACTCTCCACAGCTGGGGTCATGCTCCAGTGGTCAGCGCCCACAGGCACACTCTCCCTCTGCCTCTCCCTCTCTGCGTGTCTCTCCCTCTGTGTGTTTGTGACGTATGAGTATGCCATGGTGGAGGTGGACACGCTGAACTGCATCCTGGGGGGTGAGGGACTTCACTCAAAACTATATGTGAGTATATACTACTTTAGCGCATGAAGATGTATATACTATATGCAAATATGTGGGCCCACCTCGTTGTGAGTGTTCTGTTCAGCGTCTGCACTGCGAGGTACCCACTCTCAGGGACAGCCATGGAGAGACACTCTAGGGAGTCGAGGATGAGGCTGATTGTCAGAAGACAGAGGAAGAGAGATGGTGTTTGTGTGTGTGGGAGAGAGAGAGAGAGAGAGACCCCCACCTCGACACTGGGGATGGCACCATATCCACCCCCTCCCCTCCCATGCAGAGCAGCATGCCACTCTCTAAGGCACACACGGCATGGAGGAGATCGGCCTCGGCCTGGGGGTAGGAGAGAAAGAGAGAACAGAAACAGAGAGAGAGTTAGATGGAGTGAGAGGAAACAGAGAGAGAGACATGTAGAGGTTACAGTACGCACCACTGACTCTGGTGACCTGCACAGGATGAGTGTCCTCCAGGCAAGGGTATCCAGACGGCGCATCAGGTGGGGCTGGGGGTGAGTGTGATCACAAACACATAAATGTAATAATCTATATATCTATATGGGTATATCTATATGGGTATTGAAATGTATTAATACAATAATTATTTACTCTCAGCGTACCTCCAGCCTCTTTGCACTGCCTGTGTCCCCCTCCATTCTACCCTGCACCAGGGTTCGCATGGTAGAGACGAGGGTCTGGGGGGTGAGAAGAAGAAACACCTTCACATACTCATACATCTGACAGATATACATCTATAGATATACCTCCGTTGTCTCTCTGATTGCCGCCCCTGCCGATGTAGTGCACGATAGCTGGTGGCAGACCCAGGCCTGGGCTGCCATCCTGCGTACCATCCTGAGGGGTAAGGCGGCCTGAGTTCGATTCCCACCCAATGTATACAGTATTATATACATACAAACTTCAATACCTATCCTGGTGCAGTGCCCCCATCTCCACCAGTACCTATATATCAAACAATACTTATAGTATTATATATATATATATATATACATATATACATACCTGTCCTGGTGCAGTGCCCCCATATCCACCAGTGCCACTAGATAAAACAATGCATAGACATAATATATATATTATATATAGTAATACATGTCTAATACAACACAAGTATATATATATATATACATACCTGTCCTGGTGCAGTGCCCCCATCTCCACCAGTGCCACTAGATGAAACAATGCATAGACATAATATATATATTATATATAATACATGTCTAATACTACTCAAGTATATATATATATACATACCTGTCCTGGTGCAGTGCCCCCATCTCCACCAGTGCAGCCAGTGACACAGATGGAGAGTGTGTGCACTCAGTGACTAGTGAGGGGGAGACAGAGGAGAGAGAGGACACAAACTCAAGGGCAGTCAGCAGAGTCAGAGTGTGAACAGTACGCACAACACCCTCGGTGTGTGTAGAGGGTGTGGAGGGTGTGGAGAGTGATGCAAAGTAGGCCAGCAGGGACTGGACGTCCTGGCACCGGATGCCGGTGCTCTGAGGATGAGGGGGGGGGGCGTATGCTCATATATACACAAATACTATATACACTGACATACCTGCAACAGCCTGACTTTGCTTCTCTCTCTCCCTCTCTCTTTATAAAATTACAGTATAGATGTGTATACCTGCATCAGCCTGACTTTGCTAGTCTTGATGAACCTGAGGGCGGCACTCTGCAGGTTGTAGCTGGGGGTAGGAGAGAAAGAGAGAGACAGACACTATCATATAGAACGCAGTCACATACGCAAGTATACCCACCTAGCAGAGAGCAGTCCAAACGCCCTAGGCAGCAGAGACCCACACACTGCAGGGTATGGGGCCAGCAGGGACAGGGACTGCAGGGTGTGCTTGATCAGTCTCTGCTGGGGCTCTGTGGCCACACTAGCAGGGTCCACACACCCTGTAGAGGGGTCGACAGGGGGTAGGTTCTGGGCACAGTAGAGGACTAGCTGCTCCTGGGGGGTCACTGGACATGAGTGGGTATCAAAGACACTAAAGGAAGTCTGGTGCATTGAGTATATATATGTGTATGTATGTAAATCTCCCCACCTATGTTGAGGAGGAATGGGATGCCGCACCCCACCCTATCTGAACAGAAGGCACCCTCCCTCAAGACACGCCTCATCCACACGGAGAGGGACCTGGGTATGAGGGGGTACACACATATATACATATATATGGATACATATTTATATGAATACATAGTTATATACAATACCCTTGACGCATCCACACCGAGAGGGACCTGGGTATGAGGGGGTATGAATATACACACACATAGGTATTTACGAAAAATAATTACATATATACTAAAGCATAAAAAGCCTCACCTCGCTGTCTCTCTAGCGTATGGTATCAGTCTTCTGAACAGGATGGACAGGGGCTCGGCAGACAGCTTGCCCTGCCTGGGTTAAGACATAGCTAAATATATATATGCTCTAATGTATATATGCATAGAGTACACTACGGTCATCAACGGCCCTACCTGACGAGGCACAGAGCACCTGCACACAGACGCACAGCGGCACCTGGGGGGTGAGGGATGTTTGGTAGAGATAGATGAGAGGGATTGGGGACAAGTAAGAAATAGTTAGGAAGGAGAGAGAGAGAGAGAGAGACCCGTACCCTGTGTGGATGATGGGTCACTGTCAGAGACGCCGGAGGGGGCTGCTGGGGTGAGGGGGGGTATCGGTCATATTCTATTGTAACTCTGTACCGATATCCCATACTCTCTCTCTCTCTCCCCCACTCTCTCTCTATTATACATATGCAAACTGATATCCCTCACCTCGTGCCCCATGATGTTGGATGTACCATATCAATCAATGCTTCTATGGTATATACAGATACAGATATATATATCACCACACATACACATACCTCCAGCCACCTCGTGTCCCATGCTGTTTGCTGTGCCAGCCAGGACACCAGGGGCAGAGGCAACGCAGGGGAGGGCTGGGGTCAGACAGGGACCTATTGATCTAAAGATATAGATATACATGTATACACCTAATGTATAACAATATACATATATATATATATATATATATACATATGGGTAGAGGGTACGGAGGGGAGGGCTGGAGTCAGGGGGGAGGCGGAGGGTACACCTAGCTATATACATATGTATATGTATATATGTACATATACATATCACAGTGTGATACCTAGCAGAGCCAGTGCTGATCTCAGCATCGCGTGGCCATAGGTACTGGTACGGAGGCCTGAGGGTGGGAAGAATTAGAGAGACAGAGAGAGGGAGGGAGAAAGTGTGGTGTTAGTAGCCTTATAAGAGAAAAGAGAGAGAGAGAGAGAGAGAGTACCACACCTGCAAATGGCAGGATGATTGCGCTCTCCCCCACCGCAGGCTTGGCATTAGGCCCATCCCTCGGGGCAGACAGGGAGAGGGACTCACCCCTGGACAGACCTGGGGGGTGAGTGAGAGGGAAGACACCATAACAGGGCACATATATGTGTATACTCTCCACTCACCCACGTGAGCCGTGCACACATCGAATGGCATGCCGCTCATGGGCAGAGAGAGGTCTGGTAAGGGCATGGGGGTGTATGTAGAGGGGGTAGCAGCAACACATGCACTGGCAGAGGGTATAGAGGGGGCAGAGGCAGCAGGGGTGAGGGTGAGTGCACTGGCTCTGAGGCTAGAGGCACCATGTGTACCGGTGCTTGTGCCACTAAGGTGTGTAGGGTGTGTGGGGACAGACCGCGAGTGCCGCAGAGAGGCAGATGGGGAGAAGGGGGCAAACGGGTTGCTGGGGTTGCCCTGAAGGTGAGTAACAGACATACACCATGTCATATAGCATGTCACAGACAATCGATACAATGTGTGTACCTTAACTGGGGAGAATGGTCCCTCTGACTCCTGCACAACAGGTGGTGCAGGTACAGGTCCCACCATGTCAGCCAGAGTCAACTGCATGGTGTGCGTCATTCTACTGAAGTCCTCGGCCTCCCTCTCCGGTCTCGAGAGGTCAAGGGCGGACAGAGACAGACCGGCGAGACCGGCGAGAATCATTGCCCTGTTAACCAGGGCGGCAGTGTTGGGGTCGATACCAACGTTGGGTAGAGAGGGGGTGGGGGAGGGGGTGGGGGAGGCGGCTGCGTCCTGCCACTGCTGCATGAAGGTGAGGACAAGCTCAGTCACCCTGGGGTGGGTAAGGTGTATAGGTATATATATATATATATACATATAATGTATATACCTTGGGCACACCGCCAGACAGGCCTCGAGGACAGGGGGTATCCTGGCCATGGGTCTCTCTCTCTCCCCCTCTCCACTCTCCCTGGCCTTCCTGTCGGTGTCGAGCTCCAGCTTGGTCATGTACCTAAGGGTGAGGCACACATACTTTGATATACACATATTCTATCATAGATCAGTATACTGTCTTTTACATACATACATACACTATAACCAGTACCTCAGAGCATTGCATGTGTCCACCAGGAACAACAGACATGAACAGACAAAGTGGGCACGGGGGTCAGCAGTCTAGGGGTGAGATGTAAAGGGTGCCAGAGAGAGAGAGGAAGGGATTGACAGGGTCAACAGCGCACCTGATGTCACTCCTTACATATATACACACATATGCGTGTGTCTCTCACCAACCTTGGTCATGAGCGTAGTGACTATGCCGTCACTGTCGTCGTACTCCCTGCCCTCCATACACCCTATGGAGCAGGGGCAGGAGACAAGGTCAAGCATCACAGCTGGGAGTTGGCACAGATGCATATATATATAGGGGAAGAGAGAGAGAGAGAGAGATGGGGCAGGAGACGAGGTCAAGCATCACAGCTGGGGGTGGGATTGGGTAGAGAGAGCGAGAGAAACACAGAGAGAGAGAGAGAGAGCGAGCGAGAGAGAGAGAGAAATGTAAGTGGGATACTGGCGTGGGCCAATTTACAGACAATGAGAGAGTCTCTATATATTGCATAGATGATACAAGTAGGGGTGAGATACCTGCCTCCCCCCCCTGCCCCACACACAGAACAGGGTTGAGCACCACCTTCTCGGGGGTATAGGCCTTGCCCCTGCCATCAGGGTGCAGGCCCCACACGCCAGACAGGGCCCTGGGGGTAAGGAACAGAATACAATACACACACACACACATATATATATATAGGGATGTGCGAGAGAGAGTGCTCCACTCACCAGTGCAGGGCCCTGGCCACCCCTCCCATCCCACCCTCTCTCTCTGCCTCTCCTCCACTCTCCCTACCCCCAGCTGTCAACATGTACTTGGCCCAGTCTAGGGGCTTCTGATACACCTTAGCTGGTGTAAGAGGTGTGAGGAGATTGGGTAGGAGAGAGAGAGAGATGCTTCTGGTACTCCTTGGGTGGGGATGGGACATGGAAGAGATTATGTCGAAAGGGGGAATACTTCTCTCAGACTGTAATGGAGAGAGGGTAGGGTAGGGGGGTTAAGTGTGGGTATAACAGTACCTATCCTCGCATTGCCCTCGAGCAGGGCACTCACATATATATACAGAGAAGGAGTGTATATAGAGCATACCTATCCTTGCATTGCCCTTGAGCAGAGCAGACACATATTTACAGAGAGAGAGTAAGGTAGAGAGTGTATGTATATTGTATATAGTACCTATCCTTGCGTTCCCCTTGAGCAGGGCCGGCATGGTGGCAGGGGGGGCGGGGGGCTCGGCCTGACAGGTGAGGTATCCATATAGATAGAACACTATAGTACATATCTACTTTCAATTAATAGTATAAGGGGGGGGGGGGGGGGGCCCCCCCCCAAATTAAAAAAGA
>BDIP01000143.1:10788-28863 GCA_003568945.1 Kipferlia bialata
AACTTTTTTTTTTTTTTTTAAAACATACCCCCCCCCCCCCCCCTTCCCACTTCCAACCCCAGGCGTATGGGCGATGACATATAGTGCAAATCTGTTCATATGTATTACTGTGTATTTATGCAACAAGAGACCCCCTCACCCCAGACGTATGGGCGGTGGCCGTGTGGCTGTGTCCTCTGCACTCAAGCTGAGTCTGTTCAGCTGTGGCCAGACAGAGAAGGGCAGGGACCCTAGGTAATATGCATATATACATTGAGTAGTATACATCCCATATTGAGTCTGACCTTACCCCCAGGTCCACCCTTGCCTCCCTGTCCCTGACCTCCTCCCCCACCCATGCCTCTCCCTCTGCACCCACTGTCCTTGAGTCATGCCTGTCCATACCCCTCTCCCAAGACGAGGATGGGGTGGGGTACGAGGTGTACACCAGGGACCACCTGCAGGTACTGGGTATATATATACATATATACATACATCTGCACTACATATGTGTATATATATGTATGTACGAGGTGTACACGAGGGACCACCTGCAGGTATAGTGGTTAGGAGTGTATATATGTATATATATGTGTGTATATACAATAATGAGCACACATTCATAATAAGGGACCACTTGCAGGTACTGGTTGAGTGTATGGATAGATATACATATATAGTCTTACTCTTTCTCGCATCTACTTCCCAGCTAGGAGCCGAGGAGATGTTCTGAATATACATATATATATAACTGTATATACTAGTGTGGCAGAGTCTCCCTCTAACCTCAGCTAGGTGCCGAGGAGATGTTATGTCATTCAGTGATGTATACTATAATGAGCAACAACTGTACTGGTATCTCCTATATTGTTTTAGGTGTCTCACCCCCCAGCTAGGAGCCGAGGAGATGTTCTGCCGTGTGCTGTCCACCCACCCTGTCTTCACACTCATACGGTGCATGGGGAGTGGGGACAGGCAGGGGGTGCCAGAGGGGGTTCTAGAGGCATATGACACCATTAGAGCAGCAGGTATATAGTGTGTATACATATATATATATATATACATATATATATAGTGCATGGGCAGTGGGGACAGGGAGGGGGTGCCAGAGGGCGTACTGGAGGCATATGATACCATCAGGGCAGCAGGTATATAGTGTGGAGTGCAAATATATCTATATCTATATATTTGTATAAGTATATATAGTATAATTGTATACGTAGGGTGTATTGGGACAGAGATTTTCTTACCCTCCAAGCTCATCTGTTGAGCTAGGCATCCGTGTAACTCTCTCTCTCTCCCTCTCTTTGTGAAGTACTTACTGATAGGATCCTCCGTTGAACTAGGCATCCTTGTGACCAGTGTCACATATATATATATATATATATCTACCCATCTTTCTATCTCACCCTCTAGGTTCCTCCGTTGAGCTTGGCATCCTTGTGACCAGGGGCAGGGACATGGCCAGGGACCAGCCAAGGGACACGGCAAACAGCCCCTGTATTAGAGTGGCGATCAGGTATTGAGAGTGTATACTCACATATGTATGTATATATGTATGTACCCCTCCCCTCACCCAGGTGGAAGACCTCCCCCTCTGGCCATGGCCCCACCCCCACATTCAGTGAGTCACTGACACAGGCAGCACAGGGACTGGGGGAGACAGGTATTGTTAGTATGAGTTGGTGAATGTATGGTATTCACATGTGTTGTATCTCATTCTCTGGTATAGCATGTATACCCACACCCCCAACCCCCAGCCCCTGTTGAGTCTGCCCCCCCTGTACCTCTGTCTCAGCCCACTAGACTGGACACCAGCATGTACACGGTGCCCACCTCAGCGGCACCCTCAGCGGCACCTGTGCCACTGTCGGTCACAAGGTATGGTATATATATATATATATATATATATATATATATGGGTGTGTGTATATGTGTGATTACTGTGATAGTGTTTGTATACGCTACGTATATATGCGGTTTTCATATCAGGGCCACCCCGTCTGTCACCAAGGAGAGAGAGAGAGAGAGAGAGACCCAGCAGAGACAGAGGCTGGATGCACTCAGCACCCTAGGGATGAGGGATGAGGGTATGTTTATGTATAGTAAGTGTATATGAATAGTTATTACTTCCATAACACGCCACCCCCCTCACCCCCTAGGCTTCAAGGAGGCCCTGACTGATACCTGTGCATCTCTCAGAGGGGTGCTGTCGAGGTGGGTATAGATATACAGATAGGAAAATAATATCTCATCATGTCATATTCATGTGTATACGTAAGTATTAGTGTATATGTCATTGCTCTTAGTGTGTGTGTATTTGTGCATCACTCTCAGGAGTGTGCTGTCCAGGTGTATTAGTGCGCCACACCAATATGTGTATATATACGTGTATATGTCAATACCCTAACTCTGCAGGATTGGCATCGACCCCTCCCCTGCCACCTATCTGTCTGTGCCTGCGGTGCCTGCCCTCGGGATGGTCAGGGACAGGCGGTGAGTGTGCACTGCAGAGTATATACGTTTACATATATGAAATGTATCCGTGACATACTTCTGTCCGAGATATATGAGTATCCCTACCCTAGGGATGGTCAGGGAGAGGCGGTGACTGGTGAGTATTAGGGTCATACCGTATACTCTCATATATATATCTAATTTTAGAGTCGTTAGTATATATATGTATGGGAGCATATGCTGTGGTTCCTACATATCTCCCAGTCTCACCCCCCAGTCTTGCGTGTCTCTCTGCCTATCTCACATGAGTATTGATATGTACATATGTGTGTCTCTATAGCATACATCCATATTCATCTGACCCCCAGCCTTGCGTGTCTCTCTGCCTACCTGGACAGGGAGAGAGAGAGAGGCAACCTCATGATGGAGGGGGGCAAGGCAGTGCAGCAGATGATGGCTAGATACGCGGCATTTGCCAGGTAATGTACTCCTACTATATACTTCATTGTATACACTACAGTAACGATATGTGTATGGCTATATATGTAATGCAGCAGATGATGGCTAGATACGCGGCATTCGCTAGGTATGCCTCGCCATATCAAACTGACATATGTATTGATAGATTTCTATACCATGTCTATACACTATATTCTAATCTCTCACCCCCAGCACCCAGGACCCGTCCATCTTCAGACAGCACTATATATACCCATATATCAGTACATACCCCATTTAGTATATTCATGATATATATACAGTGTATATGTTTAGTTATACCACTATCTAACCCCAGCACCCAGGACCCGTCCATCTTCAGACAGCTTACAATCCAAACACATACATATATATATGTATATCCCTATATACTCTTGTTAATGTATATGTATGTATGCCATCCTATTAGTATCTAACCCCAGCACCCAGGACCCGTCCATCTTCAGACAGCGCACCTCCTACCCCCCTGCCTCCATGGTCAGACACCTTGCTGGTAGTGGACAGTGCAACTTTGGACACATATACAGGTATATACAAGTATATATATATATATATATATATGAGTATTTACCCCTGCCTCCATGGTCACAGTGGACAGTGCAACTTTGGACACATTTATAGGTATATATATGTGTATGCTGTAATTTATATATGGGTATAGTAGTATTCTAGGAAGTGTATGCATACAGTCCCCTCTCACCCCACAGCCCCTCCTCCGGTGTGCCCTACATCCACGAACTACCAGTGGCACCCAGCCCACACAGGTATCTACTATGTATACTATACATATTCATTATGTATCATGCCCTTCTCTCTGTGTGTAGTATATATACATCCACGAGCTACCAGTGGCACCCAGCCCACACAGGTATGTATGAGGTGTATCTGTATGATGTATATACTCACTCTATTTCCTATATATTATTCACATCACCATATCTTACCATGTCAGGTCCCCCCCCATCCAGCTCCTCCCCTCGTCTGCCCTCCTTGTCTCCCAGTGCATACTGCCCACAGATGCATCCAGCATAGTGGTGTCAGCCAGTGTAGATGCAGGTGGGTGTATGTTATATACTCTTGTATGTATGGTTGGGTATACATCCCTCATTCTCCCCCACCCACAGGGTCTGACCATGTGACACGGAATATACCCTTTAGTGTAAACCTATCGTCAAATTGTGACGTAGATCTGAGCATATATATACATTCATGTTCCCCTCACCCTGTAGGCCGAGGCCATGTGACTGAGTCCCCCGTCTCTGTCATCGGGAACAACTCGTGTGTACTGGGGCACCTGCCAGGTATTGGTGATATGAATATGTATACAGGAATCAATGAATACATGTGAGTTCCCCTTCTTTTATGTTGTATATCCATTTACTCACCCCCAGTCCTTGCCCGACTGGTGCAGTGCCTGTGCACATACCCTGAGTACCTGTGCTACCTAGGAGAGACCCTGCAGTCAGACACAGAGAGAGAGGCAGAGAGAGAGGCAGGGGGTGAGAGAGAGGGAGAGACTGAGACCGAGGCCGATGGTGTCTATACATCCTCCCTGTCCAGACCCTTGTTGGCATCCATGGCCGTGCACTGGTTGTTGGCATCTCCTCCCATGCCACCTGCCATGCCGGCACTGCCATCACTACCACCTGGAAGGTATGTATATGGTTATAGTGTATTACACACATGGAGAGAGCATCACATGGACTGTTTTTAATCTATGTTGCCATCGAGATACCATTTCTCACCCCCAGGTCCTCTCTGCAGCGCCTCCTCATCATCTCCACCCGTCGTGCTGTGTGTGACACCCTGCCCCCCTGTCCATCCCATGCACTGCCCGGGGTGGGGTCATGGCTGGACAGTCTATACGCTGCCATAGCCGATACTTCGGTACGGTATATATATATATACTATTGTACTATGTACTATATATATATGCACTGCCACAAGTGGGGTCATGGCTGGATAGCTTGTATGGTGCCATAGCAGATACTCCGGTGGGTACCATATATATATACTATAAGATATGTATACATGTCCTACCTGGGGTGGGGTCATGGCTGGATAGCTTGTACGCTGCTATAGCAGATACACCGGTACGGTATATATCAATATACAATGTACTATGTTCTATTATCTACATATATATGCACTGCCCGGGGTGGGGTCATGGCTGGACAGCTTGTATGCCGCCATTGCGGATACTCCGGTATGTTATAAATATATATATGTATGTGGTATATATGTGTATGGAAGAGAGGAGAATTCTCCGTCTGTGTATATCCTTTTCGTATTCGGAAGTGGTATCCTGGTCCAACAGTGTATATATGTATGTATATATATATTGTACGTATATATATGTATTGTTACCTCACGCCAGGATGTCCTGTCCTGGTCCAACAGTGTCCTGGCCCCTGTGGTACAGGCATGCATAGAGGAGGGCGGGAAGGTGGGGTACATATATATATTCATATGCCAATTCTACCTATATATACATCCATAGAGGTGTGTAGGAAGGTATGTATGTGTATATTTTATGTGTATTGTATGGGTGAATTGTAATCTCTATGTCCTTGCTCCCTGACCCCAGTCCTCCTCTCTGTCTGGCACGGCCATCCACACGGGGCACAAGGTGTGTATACACATATGTATTGTAAGTGTATTTTCACATATTCTCATAGTACTCTATCTCTCTCTGAGGCCTCTCTGCTCAGAGATACTTACCCTGTATACAATCACTCTCTTTGTATCTGTATAGCCCACCCACTCAATACGAGGGTCTGTCCCTGCTAAGGGGTGTACTATACTATCAATATATCTATCTATCTATCTATCTATATATGTACTCTTTGTAAGTACTTATAATCTCACTCCATCAGGACGAGGGTCTGTCCCTGCTGAGGGGTGACCTGTACTCTGCCCTCACAGCCAATAGTCACAGTGCACTAGGGTTGGCAGAGATGCTGGTGAGTGTGTAGTATATATGTATATATAAATATATATTTAGTGTATATACCATTCAATAGTGTTCACGCACATATACACACATATACATTTTTCAATGTGTGTTCTATGTGGTAACCCACCCCCAGATCTCCCTGTGGAGAGGATGAATAGAAGTGTTCACACACAGTCATATTAATATGGGATACATTTATAGCTACATTGAGATGTATATATACATCCCCCACCCCCAGGTCTCCCTGACCGTGGAGAGGATGTCTGCCCTGACACCATCGATGCCACCCGTCCTGAGGTAGACATATATATATGTATATATATGTGTGTGTGTGTGTATTGAGCAAACTTCTCTGTGTGTATTATGTCCTGACACCCTCTATGCCTCCAGTCATTGGATTTACGTGCTCTATTCTTATGCGTCCCACTTACACACAGCATACCATCTGTCTTGGCATCTCACATATTCATATAGGGTGTCTGATATTATCATTCATCACTGACCCCAGGGACTGTATTCTGGCTGCCTCTGTGTCCATAAACAGCGAGATAGCACAGAGAGACAGGTATTTTGTACATGTGTATATTATATTCTAGCTCAGACCGTCTTGGACCGTCTGACTACCTGTTAGATCAATGGATATCTCTATTTATATATATGTATACACATCTATATGTGATATCCGTCCTTCTATACTACACTACAATGATATACTACTGACCCTCAGACTGGACCGTTTGACCACCTGCTGGATTAATGGATATCTCTTTGCATATATATGTATACACATTTATATGTATACCCATCCTTCTAAATATACTATAATGATATACTACTGACCCTCAGACTGGACCGTCTGACCACCTGTTGTGGCCGTCTTCTGTTCACACACTGTCTGGGCAGGTGTCTCAACCACCCCATCGCAGCTGGCACAGTCACTATGGAGCAGGTAGAGTATATCTTTGCCTTAAATACAAATATATACAACTGCATATGTGATTGTATCTATTATAGTCGGGTCGGCTGGTACAGTCACTATGGAGCAGGTAGTAATTGCATACGCATATGTACTATACTATACACTATACACTACATACATATATATATATCGCAGCTCTGGCACAGTCACCATGGAGCAGGTAGTGTATTAGTATATATACTATATATATACTATGCACAATATATATATATATCGCAGCTGGCACAGTCTCATTGGAGCAGGTGGAGTATATATATGTGTACTATATATATGCTAATGTTATATATATACTATATATACTATACACACACACATATATATATATATATGTATCGCAGCTGGCACAGTCACCTTGGAGCAGGTATAGTATATTAATGTATATACTATATATATACTATATACATATTTATAAAAATACAGTCACCATGGAGCAGGTAGAATATACATATATTTTACATACTATACACTATACACACACACACACACACACACATATATATATATATATATATATTGCAGCGGGCACAGTCACACTGGAGCAGGTATAGAAAATATGTATACACTATATATACATTATAGTTGTATATGTGTTTTTTTAAGTGTGTCATTTATAGTCGGGTCGGCTGGTACAGTCACCTTGGAGCAGGTATCATAGTGTTGTAATGTATATATATACTATGTAGTTCGTTCGATAGTCAGTATATATATATGTGTGTGTGTGTGTATATACATTGAGTAGTGTTCAACCACTCTATCTCACCCAGGCCTCCTCCCCCTCTGCCCCCACCCTGTACTCCAACCTATCTCTGATAGGGGACATACTGGCTACAGCTGCCATACCTCTAGGTATGTACTAGTATATATATACATATAGTGTATATATAGTCATTATATACTATACTATCTCTGATAGGGGACATAATGGCCACAGCGGCCATTACTCTAGGTGTGTATATATCAGTACATATATACATATATACTTATGTATAGTGTATATATAGTCATATTACACTTTACTGTCACTGATAGGGGACATACTGGCCACAGCTGCTATTCCATTGGGTATGTAGATATTGCTAAATGTTGACGTCTGTGTTATATGTATATGTATATTAGTGGTCAGTGTGTTACTATACTGTCTCTGATAGGGGACATACTGGCCACAGCCGCCATACCACTAGGTATACATATACTAGTGTATATATACATATAGTGTGTATATAGTCATAATACACCATGCTGTGTCTGATAGGAGATATACTGGCCACAGCGGCCATTCCATTGGGTATGTGAATGAGTAGACACCCACCCATATATATATATATATATATATTAATGTAGAGAGAGAGAAAGGGTATGCCCGTGCTTTAACACATTCTTGGGACTCTAAGGCCGATATGTATAATAATAACTCATTTCAATATACTAGAATGAAATTTGTAGCGCAATTATATATTCTATACTATGTGTACAATCATCTCTAACCCCAGGCTCCCCCCTGTCCCCCCAGTCCCTTCTGCTTGGCAGTGACAGACTTATACATACATTATGTGCATATGTATACTACTGTATCATTATACAAGCATACCTTACCCCCAGGCTCCCCCCTGTCCCCCCAGTCCCTTCTGTTGGGTAGTGACAGACTGGAGCTGGGGGTGTCTACATCCATGTCAGGCAGACACAGTAGCAGGGAGAGAGAGAGAGAGCCAGAGACCCTGGGGTCTGTGCCCACATGGCTGTTTGGGTTGAAGGAGGTCTTTAACAGGTACATTACAACTGTATATATTATATATCAACTGTATATATGTATATATATATATTATGATACACATGGGTCTGTGCCCACATGGCTGTTTGGGTTGAAGGAGGTCTTTAACAGGTGTGTTTGGTGTAGACATAATCAACCCCATACTGCCGCATTGTCATTGATGTCCCTTGTAAGAAATATTTATGGATATTTATATTTACGTATATATGTGCGTGTAATCTCACCCCCAGGGCCCACCGTCGCATTGCCCTGGATGTCCTGTCTCCTGTGATATCTGGCACAAGGGGCATGGATGTGATACAGACAGAGGCATATATTCAGGTATATTAGTATATATATATATACAGTATATGCAAGTGTGTATAGACGTCATACAGACAGAGGCATGCATACAGATAATGACCAATAATACATTTACGTATATTGTAATAGTATTTCCAAGTATATATACTCACCCCCAGGGCCTTGTGTCCAACCGACCTTTCAGTGGCAGCATGGCCCTATATATATATATATATATATATATATATTTATGTATATACAGATGTGTGTATATATATGTATATATATGTGTGTATATGACTCACTCTTAGGGCCTTGTGTCCAACCGGCCTGTCAGTGGTAGCATAGCCCACACAGACCCCCTGTGCCCACCTACTGCACACACACCGGGGGTTGTTGACGAGGGTGAGTATATATAGTGTTTACACACTCTTAAGTTTTCCTCCCCGTTGCCTTCCACTCCATCCAAGTATATTTAGAGTACATATAGTGTTCATGTATATGAAACCTCTTACTTCAGCCACGCTGTCCCCCCTACCCGTCGCCTCCCACTCTGTGCTGATACCTGCTGTGTCTCTATCATCCCTAGCCAGGTACATATGTGACAGCATATATAGTATATACAGCATAGAGAGAGAGAAAGAGAGAGAGAGAGCATGTATCATACTGACACTGACACTGATACCAGGTGCATATGCAACAGCATCGACAGCATGAGACCTGTGGCACTGGACATGCACAGACAGTGGGCATCAATTGCAGGTATAGTGTATATATGTATCTATATATATATATATACCCATGTATATATTCACCCCAGGCGAGTACATCTGTGGGTCTGAGCGTGTGTATGTTGTATGTCTATTTATGAGTATAAGTATAGTATACATTGATCTACCCTAACCCCCAGGCGAGTACATCTGTGGGTCTGAGCGTGTGTATGACCCAAGGACAGAGGAGTCAGGACAGAGGGAGAGCAGGAGGGAGAGAGACCCCTCTGACTATCTGGTACCTGTCCTAGGGGAGGCAGAGGACCTGTACTTCCTGACTAAGGTGTGATTATGGTGTTACCTCACTACTCGTATATATATGTAGAGAGAGAGAGAGAGGACCTGTACTTCTTGACAAAGGTATGGTATTGTTACTATACCACTCGAATAACTGTAACATTGCATGCCCCCCCCCCCCCTCACCCTCAGATGCTCACCCCCACCTCTCTGTCCCCCATCGGCATTGAGTCCAACTCCCTCATATCCCTGCCCTTATTGGTGGATGACAGTGGCCTGGTGTCAGTCAAGGAGAGGCTAGGCAGAGTGTCAGATGTGGATGAGGTATGAATTATATATATACNAGGAGAGGCTAGGCAGAGTGTCAGATGTGGATGAGGTATGAATTATATATATACGTGTGTATATATATACTTCCATATATATATGTATGGGTGGATGACAGTGGCCTGGTCTCAGTCAAGGAGAGGCTGGGGAGAGTGTCAGATGTGGATGAGGTTAGTGTGTGTGTATGTGTGAGTATACATATGTGTATTCCCCTTGCATCCAGCCCTCTCACCGTAGGTTGGCACTGATCTCAATGCCACTGTGATCAGTGTACTATAGAGTGTTAATCAATCATTGCATATTGTTATCTATATATATATATATACATAACATTCCCCTAACCACTCAGGTTGGTACCGACCTCAATGACACTGTGATCAGTGTCGTTGCCCACATTGTCAAGAGTGAGCAGATACTGTCTGGCAGTAGGGCACCCAGTCAGATGGTGGACCCGAGGTATGGTAGTAGATATATGTAGTATGATCCAAGTGTATATATGAGGGTAGTGTATACCTACATATATATGCTGTCTGGCAGTAGAGCCCCATCCCAGATGGTGGACCCAAGGTATAGTAGCAAGTATATATAGTATGATCCTAGTATATGTATGTGGGTAGTGCACACATATATATTGAGTGGCAGTAGAGCCCCCGATAAGATTGTGGACCCATGGTATAGTAGTGTATATAGTAGTGTATAGAGACCCGTAATACACATACGATTTGTGGAATTTGTATTCATATCCCTATTCTCACCCCCCAGGGTCTCCCTGCGCATCCGTGCCCTTGGCTCCATGTCCACATTCCTATCGGACTCAGAGGCACTACGTACACGTCTCGCTGCTAGGTATTGTTGCATATGGTATATATAGTTATACATGTGGTACATGAATACTCTACATGTCCACATTCCTGTCAGACTCAGAGACACTCAGGATAAGGATGGCTGCAAGGTAATACTGCATATGGTAGATTCATTTGATTTATACAAGAATCTATAAATGTATACTTTATATAACCTACCCTCACCCCCAGGGTGCCTGAGTGCATTGTGCGTAGACAGCTTGTGCACTGTCTGAGACAGATGGAACTATGCCTGGGGGACGACATGCAGCAGGTATAGTGAGTATGTATATTTATAAGTATACGTATAAAGTATATACAATATATTCAATATTTACAATACAGTCGTACAATATGAGTGTGTGCTCTCTATCATATGGAGCTGTGTCTGGGGGACGACATGCAGCAGGTATTGCCTTGTTATGTTTATGACGTTGTGTAGTGGATTGACTATGCAATATGCATTAATACTGTGAGAGACGGAGCTGTGTCTGGGGGATGATATACAGGCTGTATATACTTATCCCCCAGATCCGCAGTGCCAAGGAGTCCCTGTCTGCCTCGATGACCAACAGAGTCACGCTGGTGCTGGACAAGGAGGCTATCAAGGGTGAGTGAATGTATATGTATGTATTGAGAGAGCATGTGTAGAGAGACAGAGAAAGAATTATACTGGTGCAGGACAAGGAGGCCATCAAGGGTATGGGTATACATGTATGTGTATATATAGAAAGTGAGAGTGCATGTATAGAGAGAGAGAGAGTATCACACTGGACAAGGAGGCCATCAAGTGTACGGGTGTGTATGTATATATGGCACGGTATTTATATATCCATCTCTGACCCCAGGCACTGCCGCCCTCCCCCAGGTCCACCCTGCCTCACCTGCTGCAGCACTCAAGAGACAGGTAAGTATGCATTGAGATGATTGTATGGTATATAGGAGTGTGTGTCTAGTTCATATACAGTTAGTTCATATACATATTGCACAAGCTCGTCTTATGTCCAGTTCAACCGGTACACCCCCACCCAATCTGTGGCATCAGCATCAGTGACCGTTCCAGGAGAGAGAGTAGTAGAGAAGGAGAGAGAGAGAGAGAAGGAGAGACAGAGAGAGTCTGCCCCTAAGGTGGCACCTGTCAGACAGAGAGAGAGACCTAAGGAGAGGGCCCCTGTCCCTGTGCGCACTGTGTCCATTGTGGATGGAAGGGTGGAGGGGGTGGAGAGAGAGAGGGAGGGAGAGAGAGATGCACGGACAGAGAGGGGTGCTCCTCCTGTATCCCGCCCCACCCCCGTTGTGTCCATGCACATCAGTGACATACTCGGTATGGACAAGGGGGAGACAGAGGGGGAGGGGGAGGGGGAGATGGAGAGAGAGGGAGATGGGCATGATGATGCTGACTACCCCTCCACCCTGTCTGGCTACAAGGACTTTGCAATATCATCAGTGTCAACAGGTGGGTATTTATGTATAGAGACACACCCGCATATACATATGTATGTATAGAGACATGTATATGTCCCACAATGATATAACATATCCTCAGTGGTCAGGTATGTTATAGTATAAACTTGTATCAACCTCACCCCCCCCAGGCCATATGACCCCCCTTCTCACTGCCTCCCAGTACAACTCCACCCAGAGGCCACAGATGGGACACACGGCTAGGTAGATTTTTATATATATACACCTACATAAGCATATATTCTAGATACTGCTCGATATGTGGGAATTATTGACATTGGGCACTCGACTAGGTATTATTGTTGTACATTATTCTCTATATTGTTCATATTACCTTATCCACCCCCAGCTACTCGTCCCTAGTCTCGAGGGTCAATATATATCTATATATATCAAAATACTTATATACATGACACATACATATTTATGTCATCTCATCCAACCCCAGCTACTCGTCCCTTGTGTCCCGGGTCAGTGGCATGGGGCGTCCATCCTACACCACCACCCAGGCTCAGAGACAGCGTATGGGCAGCAGTGGCTCATTCACATCAACATCTATGACATCAATGGGGCAGAGGGGGCCTCTGATGCCATCCACCTCTAGTGCATCTGGTGCAGCTAGTGCCGCTAGACAGAGACCATCCATGAGGGGCCATGTGTATAGACCACTGGGATCACCCATGCACCCATCGCCTGGAGGGTCATCCCTGTTCAAGTACGTCTAGTCATATATACACATATATAAATACATATATATGTATATACTTCTATATATACGCTTATTATGGGGTATCAATGCACCCAGCCCCAGAGGGCTCATCACTCTCAAAGTATGTCTGAGCAATTGTATACGTGTCCATATTATGAATGGACTTATGCAGTTGTATCTCCTTCCACCCCAGCCCCTCCCAGTCCAGTCTGGGCCATGTATCAGGCAGTCCATCCTATCACCCAGGGTACACACCTAGGTAGAGTGTATGTATTTATGTATATACGTATTTTGTGTATGTGGATATATTAATAGTGCGATATATGGATTACCCAACCTAACCCCCAGTGCCACCCACCGTGACTGGGAGGAGAAGCAGTACCACAGGGAAGGGGAGAGGGAGAGGCAGATACACGAGGAGGTGAGGATGGAGAGGGAGAGAGAGAGGGGACTCGAGGGTGCCACCCTGGCAGAGGAGGAGGAGTGGGAGGGGGAGGAGGAGGTGATCATGGGGGAGGCTGAGATCCAGGCCATCCTGTCCCCCCCACCCCCACCCAGCCACCCTAGACCCAGTGCTGGTAGGGCATCACCACCTGTACCTGTCTATGTGCAGCCTGGGTCACCCCCTGCTGTCAGTGTGGAGGATGTAGTAGGGGCAGAGGCAGGGGGGAAGACAGAAGGGGAGGGAGAGAGAGAGGGGATGCCTGAGTCTCAGCCAGCACAGCCCATGCAGGAGCCAGGCGCTAAGGTAATGGTGTCATATCCTGGGAGTATATGTCCGTTTGTATAGTACTACTTACTTACTCTTTCAGGCAGGATACCAAGTATTATGTGATATATTGTGTTCAATATGTCATTACTATCAATTATATTCCAGTATGTCTGTGCTCACCCCCAGCCAGCCGTGAGTGCCCACCCGACACACACACAGACAGAGGGCAAAGAGGTATGTGTTCTTTTGTGTGGTTATTAAACCGGTGTGTGCCATTACTTCAACATTGACCCCAGGACCCTGCCTTCTACTATGTTTGCATGTATATGTGTTGAGTATTATGTATGCCTATACATGTATTAACCCCCAGGACCCTGCCTTCTACTCCCTGCTTGCCTCCTTCAGAGACAGGCAGAGTAAGAGGTAGAGGGGGAGAGGGAGGGAGAAGAGAGAGAAGAGAGAGAAGGCACACCCACATAATGAGTGTGTTGTATCGAGTATTGAGTGTAAAAATAGATGGATGAAGCGACTGGTCCTTAAGCAGCACTAATACCCTACCCTGTCAACGAATACTCATTTACTCAGAACGAGGGTTACACAAACACACTAAACACTCTGTCATGTGGCTGGGATCACTCACTGCCTGCTCTGCTTTCTCTTGACCCCTCCCCTGTTACTGCTCTGCCTTCCTCCCTTGCCCCCCTTCTTGGATGGGGTGTTGGGGCCCTTGTTCCTAGACCCCTTGGACTTGGACTTGCCCTGAGTTGAGGGGGGGGGGGGGGGGGGGGTTTGGGGGAGCGGGAGAGGGAGGGAGGGCAACACGGTGGTATAGACAGACCCTACCTTTCTGAGGTCCAGGTGCAGTGCCTCCATGAAGTCTGCCCTCGAGTCGATGAGGCCTAGGTCAGATGGGGGTCGGATATATTTATGGATATGAATCAGTCTCTCTCGACCCATTGGATGACAACTACGCATATACATACCTTTCTTGAGGCTCTTGAGTGCCTTCAGCACTGTCTTGGTGTCCCCGAGCCTGCGTCTGTACGCTGAGACCAGGTCAGCATAGAGGGCCTCTGCACCCTCCTGCGATAGAGGCTCAGTGTCCACCACTCGCTGCTGGCCCATCTCGAGACTATCATGGGTCGAGGCAGCTTGGTACATCAAGGGAAGCTGATTGATCGGTGTGGGTGAAGCGTAGGTGTGACAACCGTTCGTTCATATCCACCTACACAGAGTAAAGAGACTCTCCACACACAAGACGAGAATCAATTACGTGACCATTTCGAAAAAGCCAACGCAGATGATTCCGAAAAAGAATCAATGTTAGTAAAGCTTAACAGCCAGTTTAGCACTAGTAAGTAAGAAACACAAGTTATACTATGTGTTAGATTACAGAGCAATATCTGATATGATATAGATCTATGTCACAATAGACGGAATAGATATATGTGATAATAATATGATATAATATATGTGAGGGACACGACAATGATATAACACATGAATACAGTATTCATAAATATATAATTAGGTGCATCTATTTTGCCCTCAGCCTGCGAGGTCTGAGAGGCACATGTCGTTGTCACCCTGCCTTACCCCCCTGGTCTGGGCATGGCTGTATGCACTCAGGATGGCCCCGTCCAGCACAGTCACCAGAGACTCATAGGCTGAGCTCTCCGTGTCCTCCCCAGCCAGGCCCAGCCCACAGGACACGATGTCTGCGGCATCAGCCCACCTGACCATCAGGGCATGCATCTGGTGGGGCGACAGAGGTAAGGGTCTGAGGTCCAGCAGGGGGAGGCCCACGGACAACAGGTGCACCAGGTAGACCAGGGGCATGGATCTGTCACAGGCCAGGTCCACCAGCCTGTCTGCCGCCTCCTGGTACAGACCAGATGCGATCAGACCCTCCAGCCTCAGCAGGCCAGACGCCAGACACACCTCGGGCACATCCAGGTTGCCCTCGAGGTCCCTGACCAGCCTCTGCCTCAGCAGCACCCTCTCCACCCCCACCCCCCTGTCGCTCAACACGTCAGACACCAGGGCACGGGCCTCGTCCTTGGCCCCACTGGCAGCCAGCCAGTACACTGCGGCGGACTGCCTCCCCGGCCCGCCCTCCCTCCCAGCGGCACTCAGGGCCACACACGTGTCGTTGGCCACCTTCCTGCACCCGTGGTTGTCACACAGACAGAAGAAGGCAGAGATCTCTGTCTGGGAGGTGCCGTTAGTGATGTGCTGGGCTGCCTCGGTGAGTATGGCCCTGACCACCCCCTGCAGAGTGGTGACACTCAGGGAGGCAGGGTCAGAGGCCCCCCCCTGCCCGGCCAGGGGTGCCCACTCCAGATAGGCCAGGGCCATGTGGTACCCGGTGCGCATGGAGGCTGCCAGGGTCTGGGCCAGGGTGACCAGGCTCTGCTGTCTTCGCACCAGGGCACTCTTGAGCCGGATGGTCTCCCCGTCGATGTGGGACAGGAGGTCGCACAGGTGCACAGACACAAACAGGTTGCTGGACGCACATATCATGCCCAGGGCGGTGTCTGCCTCAAACTGGCCACAGTACCACAGCACATTGCGCACAAGGTCCTGGGTCAGGAGGGTGGGGGGGGGAAGTTGACAGGGAAGGATAGATAGCAAACGCATCAGATATCATACACCTGTAAGATATATGATGTAACAATACAAGTATGCACCATCAACCATACTTATCATATACTCACCTGGGCCGCCACAGGCTTGGGGTCGGATATCTCTGAGACAGACGCACCCACTGCCTCCATCTTCTTGCATATCTAGGGGTGAGCACTAGATACATACATACATATATACCGAGCCACGAGAGTGACAGTGCAGGTGCTATCCATGTGTGTGATTGACATATGTACCTGTGAGATGTGCAGCACAGGCACCCCCACCGACACCTTGGTCTGGGAGTTCTTGAGCTGGGTGAGCAGAGAGTCCACCCAGGGGGCACCGGTCTCAGCAGATACGGCCTCAAGCACACAGAGAAGAGTGCTGGGGGTGAGAGGAGGAGAAGACAGTGAGAGAGAGAGACTGAGGTAATGGAAGCCATCAGGATGACTCCCAATATGAGAGAGAGAGGTAGAGAGAAAGGGGGGGGGGGGGGGGGGGGGGGATACAAAAACTTGAGAAAGACATCGTACCACCTTGCTAGGTTGAACTCATACACAGACACAGTATAACAACCCTACCTGCATGTTGTGAATGTGCCCAGGAATGCAATGTTGAACATGAAGGCAGCAAGGCCCTGGGATCAGAGAGAGGGGAGGGGGGGGGTAGAATACCCGGATTGTGTGCCGCTACGAGTAGCTAGAATACAACAGAGCCGCACTGCACCATGTCTCTCTCAATAGCAAAGAGAGACAAGCCTTCAACCCACTAGTATATATATAGCTCTCCCACCTTGGGTTCTTGATGAATGGCAGGAAGAATCCGACCAGGGGCATGGCAAGGAGGGGCAGGAAGAGCAGGATGTCTCCCATGGCGGCGCCTAGGCATAAGTAGGGAGTGGGTATACATTCAGTGCAGTATCAAGGTGAACTAAGTACATGTTGCAGATACAGGGAATGGGGGGCAATAATTATGCACTATTCTTAGGGCACACTCCACTCACAAAGTCATATCAGAACGTAACATAATAACAGAGTCAAAAGGGCTACCCCTGCGCACAGACCGAGACGTTATATTCACACCGAATGTGCTCAAACAATATACTCCTGTCCACCAACCACATATCTGCCAAACTATCGTGACGCAGTACCTGTAAGGTCGCACAGCATGAGCGTGAAGTCGTCGAATCCACCCATCTCTGCAGGTTACCTCGACAGAGAGAGAGTAAGGTTTGGCTCAGTCAGCCAAAGCGAAACGAATAAATCTCCGTGGAATCGATCGGCAAATTCCTTCGATTTTCCGAATCTGGCTCTTGAATTTGATGCCTTCGACTACTCTCTTATACATCGTGTGGCACTCTGGCCTGTGTGTATAAGAGAGCTGACTCTCAGTGGTAGACATATCACTCCTAGCTCTTCAGCCTCCCCCCCCCCCCCCCCCCTCACCCCCCCCCCCCCCCTCGCCGCC